>JAEKIV010000353.1:0-49193 GCA_016801325.1 Hypholoma fasciculare
ACTGTAGCTTTGACACACAGAACATGCAGTACAATACTCCAGCAGTTCCAACTTTTGAAAGCTTCAACCCCAAGGCGTGGGCAGACTTTCGGCGAGCATTCACCGAATATGTGAAGCATGTCGGATCTTTGGAAAAGGTCACAACTTCAGCGACGATTACGACTGAGGGTACCACGACCTTTACCATGGACAAGCTCAAGACAACTCCCAATGGCATGCCACTTCTCCCCGAAGCAGTCCGAAACGGGCATGGCAAAGAAACGAAAAAGATACAAGAAGCCATCATTCGGGCTTATATTACCAAGAACTACAGTACGTGGCGATGTTCGGCGATCATTCAAATGAATGCGATATCAGCGTTTATCTAGCATTGGCGACAGGAGCAAACAACAGCAAAGTCCCATTCAAAAAAATGGCGGAGAAACCGACACATTATGTCTCTGCATTGCAGCTGCCTAAAGGAATCAGCTTTAAAGATCCGTCTCATTACAAAGTGGAGGAAACCTTTGAGATTCTGAGGCTCTGGCGTCAGAGGCAAGCGAAGGGTGAAATACCATTTCGGTTCGGCGGGATAATTCTCGCCGGCGGGAAGTTCGGAGGTACTGACTACGCGACTGATTTGTTTGATGGCTTGCGTATTCCAGTTACCAACTCCTACGGAAAGCCCACGGCCCAACCTGCGCGCCTGGAGCCTGTTTCCGAACAAGACAAAGATTCAATGGATGAAGTGGGACTTCCGCAAGCTGCCTGGGGGGAACCTGAGAGTGACGTTTCCGATTCTTCCGACAGAGTCGATAAGCACCCCCGAAGCCGTAGTGTTCGCCGACTGCGACATACTGTCATGCTGTCAGAAGAAGAGGTCACACCTCCTCCCTCATCGCATTTCGATTCAGACATGGAACCCATTAAGCCACTTACCACACAGAAAACAGGAGAAATGCCAGTGTTCCCGCTTCGGGGCAGTCGCCGGGGCATGCCGAACAACAAAACCCTCGTGTCAGACTCTGGTGAGGTTCAAAGCAACCGGCAGATCAGACAACAGCTTATTACTTGTTGCTTATAGACTCTAATATCAATTCAAAGGGAGGCGATTCACATCGCCGAAGTGCTCCGAACCACCCTGTAGCGGACCCTTCCCCAATACGGCCCTCTGGTGCCCGCATCCCGCAGCTGGCCACACCCGGACCTAGTAATACTGCTTCTCCCGCGGTTACTGTGATTGGCACCCCCGAACCTCCTGCGACCATTCGCAAATCGCTGAGATTACGCAAGAAATATTCTTAATGTATTCACACTGTATTTGCCCAAAATAATGTGATCATTTTTGGGGACCCCCGCCTACTCTTGCGGAGGTCCCCGCCAAACAGCCCGAACTACACATTGCGCTATATACATGTAAATTAAAAAAAGGGCCGCGCCCCGAATACATTGTTCGCCGATGGGGCATCGGCATCAAGAAATGTTTGCTCGAGGCGCATATTTGCCCCGACGCCCAACACCCCTGCCCCGTCCTCCCCCACTCCCACGAGTTGGCTTCGCCGGCGATCGCTGTGGCTCCTCGGCGCTTCCAGCGACTGCCTGACCTACTCCCACCTTCCTCTTCTTTGCGGGGCCCTCGTCGTTGTCGTCCTGAGGGTGCTCCGGGGGTGCCTCGGCGATGCCACCCTTCGGAGGTGCCTTGCGTTTCTTGACACCATCGTCGTCAGCCGGCTCTGCATCTGCACCATCACCTTTTCCAAGCTTCTTGTGGCGGGTTCGGGCGGCCACAACAGAACTGTGTGTGCCCACCTGGGAGATACTATTGCCAACTGCAACGGACGTCGGAGTGGATGGCATGGGGGACTCCACAGAGCGCGGGGTCCCCGTGGCGAGGCCTGCGGAGGCAGCCGGCGGCACACGCCCTGGAGGGGCATCGCCCGGGGCTTCGGCGGCGTCTATTTCGGCGAGCGCATCCAAGAGCGCTCTGCTAGCTGACTTGCCGTCTGTGGGTTCCACCTCCGGGTCTGTGGGTTCGCCGAGCTCGCCTGCGGGTTTGCCTTCGTCCTCATGCTGTTCCAGTTCACACAGAGCCTTCGGCGGTTGTTCTTCCAAATCTTCGACGTCGGAGTGCATGACGCCGTCAGACTCGGTTTCCGATGAGTTGCCGGCGGAGGGGTTCGGCGACGGGCTTTTCGGACGGGGGGCTGGCGTTGCAGTGATAAGCGGAAGCCGCGCGTCAATTGTTTCCAGCACCAACGTCTTGAGGGTGTGGGCGTCAGGGAAGACCCCAATGTCGTGAACCGCGCCGAGGACTTCCTTACACACTCCATTGATACCTTGGACACAGTCGCGATGGTTGGCAGCTACACGAGAGTCCACAGCGGCAAGCTGTGTCGACAAATCCTTGATATCCGCGCGGAGTTCCCGGTTCTCTTCCCGGAGGTTGCGAACACTGTCGACCAGCTCGACAAATACGTCGCCAAGGGTCCCCAGCTCCGAGGTCGATTCACCGGCCGTCCCTTTGGCAACTTGTTCCGCGTCGCTCTTGAAATTCAGTCGTGTTCCGAACTGCCCGAGCCTGATCTGGAGGATGTTGAAGCCTGTCGACACCACCGTGGCAGGCCGACATGCGACGTGTCGTGCTTTGCAATCCCAGCACGAGGCCCTCCCATCGTCAGCATCCTCCTGGTTCTTGAAGAAGCATGGGTGCTCTCGCCGAAGGCACTGATCGCAGGCGAGCTTCATGAGCACTGCTGTTTCTGGCAGGGCTGGGATATCCGCCTCTTTAGCCTTCTTCCTTTTCTCCTTCTCGGGGGCTTCGGACTTCTTGCGCCCCCTAGCCTTCGTCAAAGGTGCTTCCGAATCTTCTCGCTCGCCCTTGCGCTTCTTGTTCTTCGCCGAAGGTCCCGGCTCATCGGTATCGCCATATTCGGCCTCCGAACCCTCCTCTGAGCTGTCCACGACGCTGGCTGATTTTTTGGTCCGCTTTCGGCGAGAGGGCCAGGTAGATTCTGGGGCGGGGTTGTCCTTGATCTTGCGTGGCTGACGGGATGTCAGCACCACCATCATGACTTTGCCAGATGGACCAGGTTTGCGCACCTCCGGCGACGCCTGCTTTCCCGAAGGTCGCTTGCGGGGCGCCTCGGACTCACTGCCATCCTCCTCTTCATCTCGCTTTCGCTTCGGGGGCTCGGGGGTGTCCTTCGCTTTCGACTCCTTGACTTCCTTCTGCTTGCCCTTTGTGGTGTTCGCTCGGGGAGCCTCGGCCATGGTACCACCCTTGCGCAGAGGATCGACTGCCTTCGTAGGTGGTGCTTTCGCCGCGGTTGGCGGTACCTTCTGCTTCGCGGGCTCGGCGGTGAGCTTCGGGGGTTTCGATTCCGCAGTTCGTACCGCAGGCGCGGCCGGCTGCGGTTTGTCCTAAAGTCACCTCGGCTGTCAACCCAACCACTTTCCGAACATGGTGGCTCTCACCTTGCCTTCTCCACCGTGTTTCGCGGGAGGTGCCTGCCCCGATGTCAACAGACAGCACTATCGGCGAATGCGCCGCACGCACCTTGGCGACGACCTTTGCCATATGTTTCGCCCCCTCCCCACCAACCCTTGTTTTCGCATCCGGACCCTGCGTAATCCTCGCGCCTCCATCCCCCAATCTCCCTCCATGCGCTGGCTCCCCAGGTGTCTCGCGCGACTGTGTTTTCTCTCGGCGGGCGGCGACCTTCTCCACGGCAAACACATACAGCTTTTGATACCGTTCGTAGGTGACCTCGTAGGTGGTCCACCCCCTCGTGTTGAACGTAAGCGCCATGTAGTTGATGACCCGGGTGGGATGTTTTGGGGCCCCGTCCGCCTTCAATTGGCGGTAGAGGTGGATCTGCGGGGTGCGGTGGGTACGTGGGGGCCAACACGACTGGCAGCACTCACCATTTCCTCCAAAAAAGCATCGCGCACTGCCTCATACGCTGCCTGATTGTCATCCTGCCACAATACCCCAGCACGATCCTGCCAATCGAGAACCTTCCCAGTGAGGTCAAGGTCCGGGTCCATTGTGGGGACCGTTGTGCGGGGAATGGGCAGTGGTCGACGCGAGCGAGGAGGGGGGGTATGTTACACTCGGTGGGTTGGATGCGGTGAGCCCGTCCTACGGGGACGTTGGTGACGTAGAGCAGCACACGGTGTGCAGGCGAAGGCAATGGGTAGACGTTGGTGGCCGTGGCGGAGGAGAGAGAGCAGCGTTGGGGGTGAGCGTTGTGAATGGTGGTAAGAGGCAGAGCGCGATTGATGGCAAAGTTGAACCGTGTACAAAGTGATGGCAACAATGTCACGTGGTTTGTTGATCTTAGCGCGATATGGTATCATGATAACGGGTTGCTCTCGTCCACATTGTACAGAATAATAATCACAACATACAATGGTGAGTATATACTGTAGGAAGAATATTATATTAACTCCCATTCACAGGCAAAGAAAGGATCTTCTATCCACTGCATCAAGCAGGCAGGCAAAACACTCCGAACGCGCCGAAAAGGAACATCTGCCAAAGAACACTCCCGGCGAACGTTACGCAAGGGAAGGTATCCGAAGGAGTATTCCGGGGAGCCTGTCAGACATCAAAAGTTTCAGTGAGGAAGTTATGCCCGAATCTGATGAAGATCCAAAAATACACCGCACGCATGGGAACAATTCGCCGGTGGGTCCGAAGGCAGCTGACTGTGACGATATTTCCGAAGCAGAAAATTTGGAGGAATGTGTGATGCCGGAGTCCTACGAAGATGCTCCGCAGCTTACCTCGCCGATTGAGTCCGACACATCAGTTATGCCCGTGCCTGGCTCGCCGATTGAATCTGACATTTCAGTGATGCCGGAATCCCGAGATGGTAGCATTCAAAGTGGAAATACATCACCGATGTGGTACTGTTCGGACTCAGAGGACCATAGCTCTGCGATTATGCGCGATTCAGACCCCAATGAATTGGCAATGAATATTAACCGCAGACTGTATCCGACGAACAACCTGTGTGCCGAAGGCTCCGTGCAGGTATCTGAAGACAATGACTCTGACATGGTCATGCCGGAGTCTGATGACGATATTTCGCCTCGGAAGTTCGTGGAGATTGAAAATCTGTCTGGAAGTACGTCCCTTGTGTATTCAAGCATTATGCTTACAATGAATTTCGATAGACACCACTATTGAATTGGATGTTGGGAATGTTTTTGGTACGTTCATAATTTGTATTGAGTGAAGCCTCTAATTTTTGCAGATCAGCGAACAGTGTCACTGGTGGCACAAATTGATGCAATTATCAAGTCACATTCGCGTCGCCGAGCCGATGCACCATTTCATTTTCCGCCTGAAGCAAGATATTTGCAAAATCGAAACCCCGCGAGCTTA
Organism: Hypholoma fasciculare; assembly: GCA_016801325.1. Lineage (NCBI taxonomy): Eukaryota > Fungi > Basidiomycota > Agaricomycetes > Agaricales > Strophariaceae > Hypholoma > Hypholoma fasciculare. The sequence goes on from JAEKIV010000353.1 coordinate 5,372, forward strand.
CGAGAACCCATGCAGGTTGATGGACCACTGGGCCCTCGGACAACACCCTTAGATATCAATTTTGACGAACTGGATCCTTCCACACACATACGGCCTTTCGTTCGCTTTGTATGTATTCATCACCGTCGACCTGTCGGTTGCACTAACAATTATTTATTTATCGCAAGCACTATACTGAACAAATGCTTCGGAGCATTCACAACACGGTGATGGATGATCGCCTCGCCGACAACTCCTACGGAGCTCGCCTTGAGTTATTACAAGCGGCACGGATATGCCAGCTTCAACTTGAAATGCTGAGTTGCAATAGACTGCTGGATGTAAAAAAGGATTTAAAGGGAGTTACAGACCTTATTGAACCATGGCTGTGAATAGTGATGTGCGGGCTTGGGCCTGAGGCCCGAAGCCGGGCCAAGCCGAGCCCACTCAGGCCGGGCCAAGCCGGGCTCAGCAGCCGGCCTGGGGCGGGCCTGCGGCTTGGCTTCAGATTTTCAAAGCCCAAAGCCCGGGCCTGAGCCCGGGCTTTTGCTCCTTTTTTTTGAGCTGAATTTCTTTGTATATAGCATATTAATTCGGCGGCAATGCACGCATATATAGGCCTGACATTAATTGCAGTACCATGCTGTCCCTAGCCGGATCAGCGGCTATGCAAACGAGCGCCGTCCGTGCAGCTCTCACATACCACGACATTGTCAATACTCGTTGCCCTTTGCAATCCGGTGCGCTCAGCAACACACAAGAATGTTTTTTAATTAAAATAAGTTGTATATATATTATTTATACAGGTGAAAGGCAAGTGAAATGTCTTCAGGTATTATTATTAAAGCTCAAGCGCATAAACGGCTGATTTAAGACTTTGCGCGGAGCTTCGAGCGCGGATTGAACCTTATTTTCCTGTATTTTTTTTCGTGCATATTGTACACCATTCATCAAACCCCACAGGTAAAATTTGCATCGCTTCGTCTATGCAAACTGGGATGTTGAAGCACACAAGTCGACCATCCGCAAAGCTCATTGATGCGGACAACGGTGAAGAGCCAGAGCTGCGATCGCACAAGGCCGCGCGTGACCGCGCTATCGCCGCGGAGGAAGGCACTAAACTTTCTCATGACCTAACAGCCGTGTCAGCCCCGCAAAAATCTGTGCACGCGCACACAGCTCTTCCCACTGCTCCCACTGTCTCGTCGACCTCGTCTGCAGCGTCTGGCGAGCTCCCCACAACACGCAGTTCCATCATCTCCGACACAGACGCCGCCAGGCCCACCCCCGCCGTTGCCGCCCAATCTAAGCGAGCCTCGGTTGTTGATGCCGATGATACGGATGATGACAATCCGCCGGGTGAGTTCTCGTGAAGTTCTATTTTGTGTGCAGTGCGCTGACTACTTGGAGGATAGCCCCGTCTTCCAAAAGGCCACACACATATGTTCTGAGCTCAAGTTCCGAAGACGACGCACCTGCCAAAAAAAAATGCCCAAGCACATCCGGAGCGCGCAGCAAAGCGGCTCCCGCCACGCCGCTTTCCGACTTAGATGAATCTGACACCACTCCGGCCGTCGCAAAACTCCAGAGCAAATCTCGCGACTGTGATCCGTTTTTTGGTCCACCAACTCGCATGGCAGGCGCCAGCAAGCCGGTGCGCACTTGCAATATATGCTCGTAAGTACACCCTTCTTGTATTAAATTGTATTGCTCTAATTTTTTACAGGCGAAGAGGCCCGCTTAAACAGATTGTATCCGACGTAACGACGCTGCGACGGCATATTGAAGCTGTTCACTCAGTAAGTTGATTTCTTGTTGATTTCTATTTAATTTCGAGACGTAAACATTCGAACATTTGTGTAGGTTGCATACAACACTTGGTGCGCAAAGAACAATTTTGTTTCAAAGCTCCCGAAGGCCACAAAGATCCGAAATGAAGCGAAGAAGGCTGCTGAAGCGGCTAAGCAACAGTCCAGCATTGAGCCGCACCTTGAAGAGCGAAAGGTCAAAGAGCAAGTTATCCCTTACTCTGATGCATTATTCAAACAAGCAGCTATCGAATGGCTCATCGCTACTGACCAGGTACGTTTGCCTGACTGTCAAAAAATGTATACTTACCATCTTATTTCAGCCGCTTCAGGCGCTCGAGCATCCTAAGTTCCACGAAATGATTGCTGTGGCCTCCCGTGCTCCCAAAGGCGAGGGCGTGAACATTCCGGGGCGTAAGGCGACACGGAGTCATATTGTAAAACTGTTCGATACTCATATGAGGGATCTACGGGAGAGATTATTGGTTTGTGTCTCACGCATACACACATATATATACAGAGCTTAATATTGTTTACTTCTAGAGCGATCGCACCAGTGATATCAGCCTCACTTGCGACGCATGGCAGGCAAGCAATTGCGATGCTTATTTCGCGGTAACTGGCCATTGGAATGAGACGGGCGCAGATGGTGTTTGGCGCCGGGAAAATCATCTTCTTGGATTTGTTGGGCTGAACAGCGCACACGATGGTGTTGCGCTTGGGAGGGCTTTATTCAAGATCGTGAAGCGTCTCGGTTTTGGGCATAAGGTATGCAAATTATGCGGTATTAATTCTTCATTATATCGTCTGAGGCATCTTCAGGTTGGGTGGATAACGTGTGACAATGCGTCGAACAATATATCAATGCTCAAACATTTTGATACGCTGCTGAATTCTTCGAAAATGCGCAGTTCTTGCAAGGAGCGCTGGGACTGGAAAGTTTTCCACATCCGGTGCGTGTTCTTCGTTACTGTTGAGCTTGATTAACTGATATTTACAACTACCAGCTGTCTCGCGCATGTCATCAATCTGGCAACCCAGGCGCTGCTCGGAACATACAGTAAGGCCAAGCACTTCACTCCCGAAAACGAATCGCTACATGACGTGGAAGTCACTGGCTATATTCGCGATGAGGTGGGACTTATCCGAGGGATTACGGTCAAGGTACGAGTAATGGAAGTGCTCTTTCTATATGATGTATTACTGATATACCAATTGTCCAAAGGCCCGCTCTTCATCGAAGCGCAAGGAACGTCTTTACGCCATCCAGATTGACAAGGGTGCTGTACCACGTGTGCTTCTGCTGGATATGAAGGTTCGATGGTCGTCAACATATGTGATGCTTCAACGGGCTGTTGCACTCAAAGACGTACGGTATATTTATATGCATGAACTATATGCGCTAACGCGACAACTTTTATATAGTTTCTCGCAGAATTCATTTATCAAACGGGCCGAGATGAAACTGATATAGCAAAGCGAGCAAAGATCGATGCCCTAGTTCTCAGACCGGAAGAGTGGAAGCGAGTAGAATTACTTATCGAAATCCTTGCGGTGTGTATTTTGCGCGAACATTTTATGAGTCGATGTCCTAACGCATTGTAGAATGCTGATGACGCGCAGCAGGCATTCTCGTATGAGGATACCCCTGTGCTACATACCGCAATTCCTGCTCTTGAAGCGCTCCACAGTGTTTGGTCCCACTACGCTGAGCAAGAACAATATGAACCTTTCGAGCCCGCCCTTGTCGCTGGCCTTGCAAAAATTGAAGACTATTATGAAAAGACGTCTACGTCTCACGCGTATACCTTTGTTATGCGTACGTGTTATTAGTTTTATCTTAAACTCAGTCGTGACTATACATCATACAGTGCTTGATCCAGATACAAAGATGGACCATTTCAAGCAGCACTGGTCAGCTGCTCTCCAAAAACGTGTACTCGACGCGGCTGAGGAGACGGTATGTAACTTTATATCCAATTAACATTTATACTCATCTATTTCAGTTCAAGGAACGTTACCTCAAGATGTACGGACCAGACACCAATGGTCCGATCAAGGCATCGAAGAAGGGCCACTCAAAGCTTGCCAAACTTATAGCACAGTACGATAAGACTGCTCAGTCTTCAACTACAGCAGCCGCATCATCCACGCCGCCTGATCCTGCTGCGTCAAAGCCGTGGCTCACCAAGTTTCATCAATACCTCAAAGGAAACGACGAAGTTCCCGACGGAATGTCTATTATTAAGTGGTGGGGTGTACGTATATTTCCAGTTTCTCAGATTAACAGAGTGTCTTATGGCTCTTACCTTTTTCTAGATGAATTCGCAGCGTTATCCGGTATGGTCGTCGCTTGCGCGTGATTATCTTGCCATCATGGCATCATCCGTGTCAAGTGAACGTGCGTTCTCCTCTGCGGGAATAACAATCAGTAAGCGCCGAAATCGCCTCAAGGGTGATATTGTGGAGGCGTTACAATTCTTGAAATGCCTTGTGCGCAAGGATCTTGTATTTCGTGAGCGTGCACCTTCATCTGTTCTCGAGACTGAGCTTGAGGTGTTCGATGACGATGGGGATGATGTATGGGAGGACGTAGTATCCTCTAATCCAGCCAGTTGGGACGGACTTGTGATTGACGTTGATGCACCAGAGGTTGAGGATGATTTTTACATGTAGTAGATTAAAAGTGTGTTATTCAATTTACTTATGCTCAAGGTACATGATAAATAATTTTGGCGTTGGCATAGTGCGCCTCTTGCCTCTTGGGCGCCTCCTGGCATATTTGTCAGCCACGTGACTCAGGCCCGGGCCTGGGCCTGAGCCGAGCCAGGCCAGGCCTGAATATTGGGCTTTGGGCTTGGCTCGCAATATTGGTGAGCCCAAGCCCTGGCTTTCAGGCCCAAGCCCGGGCTTTCAGGCCAAGCCTGAGCCCGCACATCACTAGCTGTGAAGTAGATGTTGCTTACCTTAGTTGGCCAACAGTACTTGATACTTTAGCTATTATTTGGAAGGCCTATAACTTTTTGGGACCCTTTACTACAAGACTGATTTACTTCTGAGTCTGTTCATTGGCCAGTATCACAGTTCTACTTTCAAAAAGGGGAGGAAAAATTCTTGTCACTCCGAAGAGGCGTTTTTTAGCACTGAAAGCATTCCGAAAATATGAACAGAGCGCCGCAACGACTTGGGAAATTGCCAGGGGCAATCTCCGAAGACATCGTTGGGGTGCCCCGAAGATGTGGTTCGGGAACCCCGATGACTCCTTCGGGGACCGAAGGAAGTCGCAGCCGAACTATAAGGCTGCGGAAAAAACCTCGAGACCCTTATTTACCAGTAATTTACTGGTCAAATTTTTTGGCCCTCCCAGATAGGTGTAATTTACGGGTAATTTACCGGTAAATTACCTGATCATGTGATTTTTTTCCTCAGGTCCGGCGACCGCCATCGTGGCGGTCGCACGAACTGCTTGTAACCTCGCACTTGCCTCGCACTATCCACAAAGCCAGCGCTATGTTATTAGAACTCAAATCTAATCTTGAAGTCATTATCCTCGCCACCATCCGCAGCCTGAGGTCCCTTTGGCCGTCGCTCAGCACTAGCAGAGTCCGGACTAGGACCTGATGCCTTGTCATCATCTGCAAGGTATGATGTCAACGACCTTGAGCTGAGGTTGATAAGCGAGCCCTCTTTGTCGACATCCAGTGCAAATGTTGGGGTGAAAGGAAGTGGGTCCACGGAATCTTCCTCGTCAGACTCGGAGTCATGTCGATCATCTTCCTCATTGTCAGACTCGGATTTGGGGGACAGCTTTGCTTTCACATGGTGGAATTTGACGGTCGGATAGCAGACAGATTTCTTACGAGCCTAGAAGGTGATGTCATGAACAGTTATGAGGAGAATTCTGATATTCAGACTAACCTTCTGCTCTGTAGCATAGAATTGTCTGATCTGTGTTTGTGCGCCGATTTGGCCAATTTGCTTTGAGGCACGCAGGGATGGTGTGAGCCATGTGAAGGTAGAGACAGTTCGCTCTTCAGGCATGGAATTGACTCGCACTGAAAATATTTTGATAGCAAGAATCTATATCAAGTTGCAATTCATTAATACGAGAGATTCAAGAGTTGCATGAGAGTTTGAGAACTTACCGGTAAGATTTCTGCATTCTCCATGTCCTCTAAAGCTCGCCACCAATCGATAAGCAGATCTGTCTCGCCCAGTCGTTCTGAGAAAGGATACATCCCACGAGCATACCTCAGAAGTTCACGAAGACAAGCTTTGTTGAACTCTTGTGCATGGCCTTTCCATTTCGTGAGTTTGGGATTCTTTCCGTGAATTATCTCCTTCTGAGAAAGTCCGATGAGGCATTGCGCAACTCTTTTGAATGTTGTTACACTGCGAACTCCGCTGAAGTCAGCCGCACTGGTGCTGTCGTCGCTGTTTGAGTTGAATAGATCTGATTTCAGGAAACCTATACACAGCGGATTTAGCTGCATGAGTATTTCAAAGAGTGGAAATTGCGTACGAGGATCGAGGTAGGTTGCAGATAGGTAAATATCGGCGCTTGAAGAAAGGTTTCCATCTGTAAACACCTGCCGATGGCGTGAGTTGAGTATTCCGATAATCTGTTCTTGCACTTCTTGGGGGAATTCGGCATCTGGTGAAGTAATGATCTCCTTTGTCGCGGCTAAAATGGCATGCCAAAAAATAAAAACGTCAGCCGCTGTTGCCTCGTTTGATTCCAGACAAGTCAAAGCTTTTAACGCGGGTGTTCCGACTTTCACGAGCTGCGACAGAGAAAACAAAAAGTCGGTGGTCTTGCGAGAAACATCACTCCGAAAGCACTGTGCGTATTCCTGGCACAAATATTCAGTAAAATTGATACTAAGGGAAATATTGCACGCACCCCCAAATCAAAGAGCCCGCGTAGAACAACTTTCTTAATGGCAGGAACATTGCGTTCAACGGATCTTGCACCAATGACAATGGTTCCGAATCGCGTCTTTCCAATCGATTCAAGGCCTCGACCAATGCTAAGCTCTGTCTTTGCTTTACCAAGCTCTGTTGTACCAATGTGCGACTGATGGAACTTCTTGATCACACTGCGGACAATCACGATTACGGGCTTGAAGTATGAGATTCGGAGAATATCTTTGAGTGTGTTGCTAATAAAGTGGACGCAGTCAGGAAAATTGATGATGGTTGGAATGTCAAGAACGAGGAGCTCGCGGAAAAGTTTGGTGTTCCCTGTGCTGTCAGTGACCACAGCCGCAAAGCGCTCCCAGCCAATCATCATGATTATCTAATAGTTGGTAAGCAGGTGAAACGTCATTGTCTTGCTCAACTTGAACACTCACCGAGTAAACATAATCTCTTATCCAAATCCCTGTGTGCGAATCAGCGGTTGCTTCACGTACTTCAATGAAGTAGACCCTCCGGTCAGATGTAGAAATATGGACCGTCCAAAAAGATTCGCGCCCCCGGGTTGTCCCACCGTCACAAGAAATGGTAAGATTTGTCTGCGTTTTCAGATAGGCATTTTGAACTGACTGGACATGCTCAGCTTCACTCGGGATATGTTGCTCTTCAAGGATTTCTCGAGTTGCGGGGCGGTACGATGAGTCAGCATAGATGAAGACTTCTTTCCAATGCTCTCGTTTAATGAGAGATGTTGCCAGCCCCCCCGAGCAGACAAGTTTGACGATTGCGAGGTCGAGGTGTCGGTGACGTTCTTTTCGTGAGAGTGCCTTTGATTTTTCAACCATTTCAGCCAGCACGCCGACTTTTGTTGAACTGTTTTCATTGCTAATCTTTTGCTTTTTCACAGGTATAACTCTCTCGTCGGTTTTTGCAGCAGCTGGGACTGGGTCGGCTTCAGAAATCTGGCGGGAAATAGACTTCTCGGCAAGATGGGCTTTCACCTCGATGCGAAGTTCGCTCGGTAGCTTGTGGCAGTCTCGGGCATGCTTGAGGGTTCGAGCTAAATTGCGGTTACTGTACGTATGTCCACACTCTGTTCCAATGCATCGATAGATGTTTTTTGTTGGTTTTGTGGTTGAAAGCTTCGACTGACGATAGCATTCTTGCAGGAGCTTGTCAAGCAAGGGCTTCTTTGGCCGCCCCCCAACGTTTGAATTGATTGACACATTTACTCTTGTACGCTTTGATTTCACCACATCTACGAGGTCCTTGAAGTCGACGACAGATCCCTCCTCCAGTTCATCTTCGTTGTCCGGCTCTGTATCGTTGTCAGACTCCCCAATTCCCAAGAATGTTTTCAGGGTAAAGGCATTTTTTCTCTTCGTTCCGGCAGTGGCAGCTATTGTTTTTGCTGATTTCTTTGCGGTGTCTTTAGGCTTCAAAGATGGCTTCGAAGATTGTGATTGTATTGCAGGCTGATGATTGATTGGTTTTGGAATAGGTGCTGTGACAACGGGCTCAGAGACCTTAACTTCATTGTGGACAGCAGGGTCAGATTGGAGAACAATATACTTGGGATCCTATATTTTCCGCCATCGGTTAGTTGGTTTCAAAGTGACAATTTTCATATTTTGACTCACGTTCTCCTCCAGATAGTATACAATGTCGGTCAATATATCTAACCTCAATCTCAGCCATAGTTCCGGTGCTAGGAGCGCAGTGTTGGGAATGAAATGGTGTGTCAGACAGTTGATGGCGAGTATTGAACAAGAATAACCATCTGTCTGTTCAGCGCATGGAAGGGTCGTCCATTTCCAGGCCTCTTTTCCTCCAACTACAGTTGATATCCACCATTCCATAGCCTCGCAGAGCTCTTGGGGAGGAAGCATTTGCAGAGGATCACCATAACGGAATTCCTGTGCCTTCATGTCGATCGCAAGCGCAACCCAATGGTTACAAATAGCCTCTCCATCCCCGGTAGGTAATCGTGTCGGAACTCCTATACCATGCTGAACGCCAATGATAAAACAGATACTTGTTACTTTTCCCGCCTTCAGATATCATTGGCAAGTGCGCGGACAAAATTTGTAGAATTGCATGTTGGGTAGGCGTCTTGGTAGTGTCGGAAAGAGCTGATTATGATGTTATTGAAGTCGCTTCGGAGAGCCATGGCCGGTACGCCTTCTCGAGCTATTTTTGTTTGAAGTGTTACTAACATCATATCCATGTGTTGGTCTGACAGCCATTGCGTCGAACAGAACGGTCTAAATGCATCTGAAAGGCCGCCACCAAGGATACTCGGCAGAGGATATCTCCATGGAATTCGGCGAAGTAAGTGATGATTGGTTATGATATTCCGGTCGTGTTTGTTAATCCATGAAATAGCTGCCTTCCAATGTTTCTGTTCAGTAACAATAGCATGCACTGTTGTCCAGTAGTCAATTATCCATAAAGGTATAGTGGCTGTCGTTTGAGGTCCGATTGGATAGCTGAGTGATTGAATTTTAGCGCCTGCAAGGGTGGCCAGTTTGATCATATCACGTAGTGTAGTAAGGTCGTCGGTGGTTGGGATAGATAAACTGTAGATGACTGTTGTGTGGGGGATATCAATCATGGGTGGGTTTTCACTCAAAGCATTGACATTATCTGATAATATTGGCGCAGTCTTGTAGTTGTCGGGTGTCGGTAGTCGAAAAGTGGTGAATGATTCAATGCTAAGCATTGGCGGTGGGAGAAACATCTGCATGGTGGATGGGATTGATTGCCATAAATCCATTGAGCCAATATGATATGGAGTTATGCGTAAGAAAAGAGTTTATTGAGACACTTATTGCAGCGGCGCAGCGGGCAGCCAAGCAGCGCGCTCAAAAAAAATTGTACACGTGACAGGAATCTGCGGTAATTTACCTGCCAAAATCTACTCCATCCTAATGCAGTAATTTACCGGTAAAATACTGGTAAATTACTGGTAAAAAAGCTACCGGTAAATAACTGGAGGTTTTTTCCGCAGCCTTACCGAACTACCCCCGTTATATTTATAACATGTGTTGTTTGCCGGTGTGTGACACTGTCACCGTTACTGATGGGACATCATACATCTCCTTCGCGACGCGAGGAAGTGGTTTGAACGAGCGGGTGGATTGGCTCTCAGCTTATTTGTAGAAGACATTACCCGCGGGTATGTGAATGTGGATGTCAATCCAACCAAGATCCTCATTGACTTTCTACTTTCTTATTCAATGCGCTGGAAAAGTATTCGTATCTGCTGCTTGTCGAAACCCACCCTGATCACTCACATTGGTACCTTGAAAACTGTCAATGCTCCCCAGCTTCGATCAATCTCAATCAGCTTTGACTGTGGCTCCTCTGTCTTTCGCAACAGTACATTCCTTACAATACCAACACTGGAACACCTGACACTGGAAAGCCATTACTGCCATATTAGCGATTTCACTATCAATTGGGCACGCTTGAAATCCCTAACACTCCACGCATATTTCCCGTTCCAAGAACTGGAAATAATCCTGCAGCAAACCAAGTTTCTGGAATTCTGTGATATAGATGTTGCCACTAAAAATCTCGCCATAAATACAAAATATCCGCCCCAAATCAATCTCCCGTTCCTGAAGGTTTTCCATCTCAACGAAGAAATGAGGTCCAGTGGATGTCCCAGTTTTCTTGATCTAATTAATGCGCCAATTCTGGAAACATTTTATTTACAGGGAGAGTTTGTCAAGGCCTCTGCATCAGCGTTTTTCGAGCGATCGCCGAATATCCAGGAACTTATTCTCCGCCATTTTTTCAATGCAGAATCATTGATGAATGTCACAGAGTTGCTCCGCCACTGCCCTTCACTGACTGTATTATCCCTCCAACGATACCGTCTGTATCCGTTCAGAGTAAATCTTGAACCACTTCACACGCACAAATTCTTTGAAACATTTATTCGGGAAGACAATTTTGCTACTTGTCGCCGCCTCGAATACTTCACTTTTGAGGGCCCGATTGATATTTCCGTCCAGATACTGCGTCAATTTCTCGAAGGAAAGCAATACAGAATCCCTATGCCGAACTGTCTTCACCCGTGGAAAAGGGTGATCATTGATGTGGATGGAATAGTCGATGAACATGTACGGGAGCAGGTTTTGGATTTATTCGAGGAGAAGAGGGAAGAAGGACTTAACGTTAGTTTATTTAAGGTGAGATTGTCATATGCAAGCATGCCAATGTAACAGTGCCGACTCATCCCACCATCAAGGACAACTTAAAATGGGTTAGTTTTACATAAATACACTCTTAAACAAGTGCAGCGGCAGCTTGTACACGTAGTGGAAATAACATCACATTCACTGGGGATACACGGTGGCGAAGCCAGCGGAGAGGGTGCTGATATTGGTGGTGAACGTATGGATACTGTTTATTCCTCTGTCAATCAGGACGCGCATGGGCATATCTACCCGACATTTGGCTGCAAAGGCCGAAGTAAGGAAGGCACAGTGAACAGAAAGCCGCCGCGTGCGCTTTCCTAAGAGCTCAACGTCAATTTATCCAAGCTGGACACAGCAAAGAGCAATCAAATTGACCAAGAACATGTTCGAAGTACCATCTCTCCGCCAAAAGATATCTATACAAACAGTTGAAAACGAACCCTCAGAAATATTTCAGTCGACGAATGGTTACAAGCAAACTACGCAGGGAGTGGCTTTAACACATCCGACGCGCTTTTTTTAACCGCTAAACGCCTGGGACGTCCGGCCATCGTTGAATTAATAGGCCACGGAGAATCGCGCTCCGCGCCGGAAAGTAGTGTAGATAGCCCTCATAGCAGTATATACGAGGATACGCCCGTGACAATACGACAGCGAGAATCAGCAGTGCTCCTTCTGCCATATAGAAAATGAAACGTAAGCATGCGAGGCGAAGCAGGAAAGGGCAGCAAAAGTCCACGGAACATTTCTAGAGAACGAGCGGCCCTGGTTTCGGAATGCCGTGCAAGAAACGCGACGCATACGGGAGTCTGCATCGGGCTAGATAGAGCAAGCGTGGGGAGAGCTATCAGACTGACCAAGCATAGCATAGCAAAGCGGGCGGCGGCGCGAGCACGCACAACAGGAGAAAACATTGTGCACGGCGCATGTTCACTTAACTTGACTCGACGCGCAGCACGCAGGCACATCAGTCGGAGGTAGGACTTCGTAGCGAAACACATTCGCGGGCCTTGTACATGCACGACCGTGGCGCACATGCACAACCAGCCCCGTCAGGTGGGTAGGATCGGTCTCCGGCGTGTTGGGAAGACGGAACCACGAGTGATATTTCTGTCAAGTGTAACGTCAAACTTAGGTATACCGAGCGTTTCAAGAGCATGTAGATCGATGAAGTGGGAAAGCGGGGCGTAGGCGCTGGATGGGAGAAGCCACCGGCGCGCATGGGGACTCGGCGGGGGGCCAGACGCTGGCTGGGGAACCGCTCAGTGCATTCACGTCCCCGTGCGAAGGGGAACGCGCGAATGGGACGCGGCTTGACAACGTTGACAGGCGGAAGGCGGCGAGGGACCAATGATGCGAGCTAGGCGTACGACGTAGCGCGGGGAAAATGAAAAAAAGGTGAACGACGAGGCGATGTGGGTTCAGAGGTAGTGGAAATACGCGCGCTCGTTAAACTGGTAGGAGTATGTTGATAACATTGATTTGCATGGGCGCTCCGCAAATGTCTGTCGGTCATACGCCCACCTTTCTTGAAAAAGCCAGTTTGAATAGTATGAAGATATGCGCACGAGGAACGAGGCTCACTCTTCCCATGAGCTATTCCTTGAACAGAGCGAACGGATGTACAGCACAGATAGATGGATGGGTCCTGGGCGAGCAGTCCGATGTCGGCCTCGATTCAGGAAGAGGCAGAGTTGTGTTGACTATGTCGACCAAGGCGAAGGGAGCAGGGTGTCGCGGTTTCTTGGAAAGTTGGCGTTCATGAGAATGGGAGCTGGAGAGATGATTCAGGATGAAGTCATTCCGTGACATGTGGTGATGTCGGTGTGCGTGGAAGTTGAGATTGACGATACCGAGTGGGGAGTGCGGACGGACGGACGTGGGTGTATTTGACGCGCACGGAAAGGAGGAGAATCTTGACAAGGCGAACGCGTGTGCGCGGACCGTGGCGGTGTCGGTGAGCACCCGGCGGGCTTTCAAATTTTCGTCATGGGAGGGGAGCAGGGCGCGGTGCGACGGCGAAGCACTCCGAGTACTCCGATGAGTCATGACACATCCGCTCGCTCGCGGGCCGGCCACTTTTCCGTCATTCTCGGCTCTGCCCGATTCACCAGCGTCTCGCGTACGCTCCCGCTCTGCACTTGCGCTGCTCCTCTAAGAGAATTAAATACATCTAGAGAGACACAAGTCAAGCTTTAAAGTGTAGGAATTCATCTAGGGTTAGCAGATGAACGCATAAGGGAATTACTCGCCGTGTAGGAGCGAATTGATTCATGGGCGCCTAAAATAAATCTACGCTACTGTCGCCTCTTCTTTTCGCTGGCAAGCCAACTTTGAGAGAAAATATCCGGTAAAGAACAAAAATAATATTACTTGGCATCTTCGTCCATGGGATTGTTTTCGAGTAATTGAAGTCGCTTTTTAACATCTATATGTGTTCTTTTGCGTCCTAATAATTCCAATTGACCCTACCCATACTCAAGCGCTCGTATCCCACCTACCCTTCGCAGCTGACTCTCAGCTCCGCGCTCGTCATTTGTATGAAGGAACCCCAAATTCGAGTCTCCCCGTATTGCCACGTCCCCTGCACGCTGTCTACTCGCCGGCATATTTGAAGTGCAGTCGAGCGACGCATATTAGTGTGTTACCAAACCCCTCTTTATCCTGCAGATATATAGGAAGAATATTCTACTGCTACGCCGAGAAAATAAACTGCTACCCTGAGCGAATCATACCTGAAGTTTTGAAGCTGCGCTAAGGACTGAGTTGAAATTTGAGGGGCGCATGACTCTATATGCCTTTGATAAGGTACGGGACGCCTAGCATCTCGGATTTAATATTGTACTAGTTTATGATCAACAACTTCATGACAATTACACCTGCGAAACAAGATCCTATCAAGTTAAGGTATCTAACCTACGCGAACATCCACTGGCATCCCCTCCAATTTCTTCTGAGAAACAAGATCCAATATCTGCTGTTTCGTTTCCGCGACTCTCATTATACCCTGAACAATTATATGCACCCTTTTCCATGTCTGTATGTTCAGCGTAGAAATATCTTTTTGTTTGCCCTCGAGAAACAGGCGAAGCGTTTCTGCCGAAAATTTAATTCTTCCCATGAAAGTGAAATCCTGCAGGCGTGGACAAGTGACACCAACGTCGCTTTTCTCAACAAATGATCGCAAAAACAAATTAGTATCATGCCTTGGCGTTCGATTGCCCACGCCGCCGCTGCAAGGCCAGAGATAGAGAACACTGAGGAGTGGGCAGTGACGGAGCAATGTCATCATGAACATCAATGATTTGTCCTTGTCCAGGTAAGGACCACGAAACTCCGAGATATTTGGTGATCTCTTGACAAAATTCAGTAACGAGCGCTCGAGGAACGTTCCGTCAATATCCAAATTAGCCAGATTCGGTGCGGAAATGAGATCAAGTAGACTTGGAGCCTCGGGCGAGGCTAGATCAAAAAACATTTCGACGATACGTAGTCTCTCCAGAAATGGAAGTTTGACTTCTTCAAGGTAAAATTGGTCCTCTGCGCGCGGCGGACTCATGACGATATCGCAAGATACAAGCTGCTTGGTCTGTTGGAATATTTGTGCTATCTCATTTTTGGAATAGCAAAGATCATTTGCCCTCCCATGGAGCGAAACAGAAGTGAGGACTGCCCAATTGATGGGGAACTTTCGGACGTTGGGTGTGAACAATGATACATGTCTGAGAGTCGGTGATTTTAAGAAGACAATGTTGGAAAGCAGGGAAGGTGGGAGGGAACAACCAAGAGAAAGGGTTACTGATTGAAGCAAGGGAACATCGGCATTCGTTAAAGCGGCAAAGCGAAGTACAGGCGCGGATAGAATCTCCCAGCGTGATTTGAATTGAATCTCTTTCCATAGAGCGGAATAGCTGAAAAGGGCATCCAACAGGATATTTGACTCTGGAATTGATCCAACTGTTGTGTATGCACCGCCGCTGGGGTCGTCTATGTATAGAGTGAGGGGTAGTCCACCGGAACGGTCGAACCAGTCTTCAACCTTGCGAACTAGACCCAGAAAAGTCCTTCTATCCCATGAGCCATAGTGCTCTCTGATCTGAATATCCATTTGTGCCCAGATGATCGGCGTGGTCAGTGCAATATGGCGGATTCCGGCGGAGATTTGTGCGAGCACGTAAGGCAGTGGAGTTGTGAAAGGAGAAAGACCGGGGACTGGGTCCGCTACACATGTAATGCATATTTCACGGAGCACATCCTCTGGAAGATTTCGAATGGGGGCAAGAACTCGAACATGATTCTCAAATTTTACAGAGATCGCTGCTTCCTCCTCACGCAAGAGCTGCAGTTCGCTTTCTGCCTGCTGAGCCTGCGATGTCAATGCTTCGATATGCGCCACCATGCCCGATATCTTCCCTTTCGTGTCGTTCAATTTCGCACTCGTGGTGGCCATGGATCCTTGTATGATTGCCTTTTCTTGGTCGGTAGGTGGTCGGTTGGTCTTGAGCAATGTTTCTATGATTGAATCGCCTGAGAGATAACAATGTTCAGCAAGGCGTTGAAATGATCATATGGCTTCAGAAGCTCACTGGATAAGGCGGTCTGATCCATTTTCGAGAGGTTTCTGCAAGTAGAGTTCGAGCTCGACTTATCGATGATTGAATGTAACGTGTGAGTTCAAATTTAGCATTGAAAACCATTGAAAACGCATTGAACCCACGCGGTCTACGAAAATAAGCGGCGTGTAATCTCAGTAGTCTATTAATGAGTCTTTGCCGCGTGTTGCGCAGGCGCCCAACGCACGGCGCTTTAATCCCCATTCCGAGACCGAGGAGATCTCTACCACGTACATACATGCGCAGCTGACTTGTGTCCGCTGCGCGCACGCGGGGCGGCATTTGAGTGCGCCTGCGCTACCACGTTACACAGTGATGAGACAAAGCGTAAGCGTGCAGCGTGCGGCAAGGCTCTGTTCCCCGTCTCCGAAAGCGAGAAATTCCCTACCACGTTCCCAACAATATGGGCTCGAGACAACACCGCCAGCCTAATCATCAATAAATGAATGATTCACAAGCTTAGAAAAGGAACGGCGAGACTGATATGTACCCACAATCATTGATATACAGTAATATTACGGAATGCGCTCGGTGAACAGAAACCAGAAACCGGCGGCTGTCAAGCTTAAAGAGCAACATATCATATATATCACTCCAGATTCAGAAGGAGACTTTACATCGATAAGCTTCCGCTCCAGGACGACACGGAACCCCGGGGATTTTTCAGTGGACACAGGGGCTGAAAGACAAAAATACTTACGTGGACCTTCAGCGCTTCAGTGCTTTAACTTCAACGCAGACTTCTCAGCACCACGACAATTGAAACTCACAGGACGCTCAGTAGTCCTCGAATTTCCCGGCCCTGGAACCACGTGTGCCGCAGTTGAAGATAAGGTGGACAATCCTAGCGTCTGGCAGTGAAACCGGCCCAGCGACAACACCCGCTGCTTCGTCTACAACATATGTTCGAAACGTGCGCATACAGGCGATCGTGGGCGAGAAACTGGAAGGTCCAGCGAAAGCTCACGGCAGCTCAAGCGATAGGATGAATTATGCACCTGCATTTCGGCGTAGAGCTTAGACTCGCTCATGGTGATGTTCGGGTGCACGGTGCAAGGCGCGATCACGATGCAGTGCGGGATCTCGATGCGCTGTTTAGAGAGGAGGCACTGACAAGGACGAGGCTAGAATATTCAGGTTTAAATCAGAAAGAAAGTACCTATATTCCTCGGATGAGAAAACACTGGAACAAACGGACGCGGTGCTTCTTTGTGGGGCACGGACGGAGGTAGGTCTGTACTGAGCAGTTGTGCTGTCTCCACTTGTGCAGCTGGAGTCTGGACGTGAATAGGAAACCTGTATCTGGATGACGGATGCGGGGAGTGGGCAGACATCGATTAGTTTGACGATACATAAAACACCGAACAACTAATACAAGTACGTACTAGAGGACAAGGTGCACGGCGCCTTCATTCAAGGTCAATGCCCAGAACGCAGGCGCGCACGTCGGACAGGCGGTGCAACACTCGCTCGGCATGTGGAGGCGATGCGCCGTGTCCTGCTCGCTTTCCAAGTCCCATCTGGAAATCAGTGATAGTCCAGATATAGGTGGACCTAGCTAGCTAGCGAGCTTCGCCGTTCCCAGAGCGCACTGCTGTCGGCGTTCTGCCCATATCCATATGCCCTGCCCATTTCTATCCAGCGGCCCGAGTGAATTAAAGGCGGATGGGGCGCGGCGGGGATATATACATAGAGATGGATGAGACGCAGCGAAGGACAAAGGCGGCGGGGAATAGAGATCAATCAGACTGGGAGGGGAATACAGACCAAGCGAACGCGAAGAATGAAGGGCGGTGGAGCGTGGAAAGGGAGAGCAAGCGCGCCGTAGACGAAAACGCACACACGCATAGCCAGCGCTTCCGGGCAACGTTCCATGTTGGTGGGGTATCCATGGAGGCGGGGTTCATCTTGTATACTCGAGATCATCTTTCTTTCGCTACATCATCCTCTTCGCGCTGGATCATCTTGTTCACGCTGGATTTTGAGCGGCGGACATGAGATGTAGCGCTGAGCAGATACTTAGAAGATGGCGGAGAGGTGGGTGGTGGGGCGAGGCGGGGGCAGGGTGAGATGGGATGGAGGAAGATGCGCACACACGCGCGGTCGCGTCGTCTCGGAGGGGTAGCTTCATAAGCCCACCGTTCTGTGTTTAGACAGAGTTATAACCATAAATGCATGAGTACGGGTGGGAGGAAGTCTCCCGAGCGAGGCTGACGTTCAGGGAGCCGGGGCCTAGAGCGAACGTGCTGACAGAGCAGGTAACAGGATGGGCCCTTTGTAGGCGTGCGAGGACTCTATCAAAGTGTCAAGAGGCGGCATCATGTGCGTCGACGATGGCAAAGCTGAGGGAGCTAGCGGGAATGCGGGCTTCGGAGCCCATAGGACTCGGGAGTCTGGATCCGGTGAGGTAATGTCGACGGTTCGTGATGCAGGCGTGCCGTATCGTGGTGTTGATGTCGGAAGGTCAGACGACACCGCGTGCGGAGCGGATAGGCGTAGAGGTGGGTGGCCCGCGCGGAAAGGAAGGAAGGGAGGCGGAAGAGGGAGGGGGTGGGGTAGAATACATCTGCATGCGGTACTGGTGTCGGTGAGCTTGCTTTCTTCAGCAGTAGTCGGCGGTGTACGGAAGGTTCAACTTCCGCGCAATGACAATGACGGATATGGTGCAGAGACACTGGGGGGCGTTCGGTCCGCGTGTGAGGGGTATTGTATTGAGTAGTAGAGCGCGTGTTCACCTAGAAATTGGGCTTGAGCTTGAGTTTAGGTTTGACGTGCAAGGAGGCGTAGTGGACGGTACTGGCGCGCCCATGTTGAACGCTGCATTTGGAGCTCGCAAAGTCGTCCTCCAATCGGCCTCTGTCGTCGGCTTGTGTAAGGAGGACGCCAATGAGGCGTATTGACGCTGCCTGGAAGCGCGGGTGCGGACTGTCAGATGCCGCTTGGTATGTTTGTGTCGCCCATCCGCATGTGCCGTCGATACACGATGGAGGGCCGAATGAGCGAAGTGGATGACACGAGTCGCGTACCGGGCCGGATGTCATTCGGTCCATCCCGGCTCTGCCCGTGTTGCATACTGTGTTGCTTATCTGTTGCTCAAGTGCTCAGGTCCGTCCGTCGAACATTCCTCGACTGAAATTTCCGAAGGTGACAAAGAACGAATCAAGTTCCGCTATCCAGCATCTCGCAGCGTTACCTCTGACTCGCAACCCCTGACCATGTTCCGTCTTAGGCACTTCTGTTTTCCAAGCATTGCTCAAAACAAACCGAGCGCCTACCAACGAAGAAAGGGCGATAATCCAGGAATCCATGGCTCCTGTCAACGCTGAATTGGAAATCGTGAAAGGGCAGATATCCGAAGTCATGGCCTATATCCAAGTCTTGAAGTCACGGCTTGAACGGGCGGAAATCGAGCTGAAAAGCCTCCGCGAGAAGGAAGCAGCGATCTGGGAAACACCTGCGGATCTCTGTGCAGCAATTTCTTCCTTTCGGACTATACCAGAGGACGTTCATCGAGGAATATTCCTTGCGTTCATGCAAAGCGCGTATGATAAACGTCTTCGTTGTTTTGAAGGCCATTCCGCCATGCCACATGGGACAAAGTGACTCCCGTACTCCCGTTCGGTTCGCGCGGCCTGGCGCGGCCCGGGGTGCTGCCGGTGGCGGTGCTACGAGAGGTAGTGGACGGGCGATGTGCACAGAGCGAACAAAGAATGAACATGAACGTCGACGCCTGAGGATTCTAGGGCACAGCATAGAATGCCAAAGAGCGAATCAGAACTACCATCGCTCGGCATGTTTAACTTCAAGGTCGGGCACAAGTACGGGTGCACGCTCGGCTGCAATGAGCAGAACGGGAGCGAGAACACGTAGACGTACTTTAGTACCTGTAGAATATCAGAAATGGAACGATTGAGTGATACCAAATACATATGTACTCGCGCGCACGCAGCACGCTGATCTCCCTGAAACTCTGCATGTTAGAGAGCGGAATCTTGAGCAGACCAAGCGAACAGAAAGACAGTGCTTGTTTAGGCGGAGCTCAGAAGCAGTTTTATTCAAGCTGGGCGCGGCGAGGGTAGATAGATCACAAAACCGTAGGCGCGCACTTGGCGGCGGCGAGCAGTATAGGAGTGAGAGGAGACGATCAACTCGGATTTCTATATATTCAAAAAAGTCAGATATCAAAGGGTGTGGTTGAAATCAATAAGTACTCACGATCGCTGATATCGCGAATCCATTGGATGGCCACGGAGAATAAAAAACCCTAAGAGAAAAGAAAATCAGTGGGCGCTGCACCGGGGAAAAGCAAGCGTACGTACCTCATAAATGACACGCGCCCATTCTCTGGGATACCGTACTGATACAGGGGACTGGGTATACCATTTGCTCCACGAATTCATCGAACTTGGAGGCATCTCGAGAACTCCTCGATCGCCCGACTGGCAAGGTGTTAAAAACCAGTATCAAGAAGGGGCTGAGTAAAAGTGATGTCATCCAGATAGAGATGACGGGGCCACGGACAGAAGGAATGCGGAGGCGGCGCAGGGTATCCGTATAATCGACATCAGTCCTTATGATCGGAGTGGGACCGTAAGAGGGTCTGCGGGCACCTGGTTCGATTGGCAGCATGGGCTCGCCTCGTTGGAGCGCTTATATCTGTGTGTTAATCAGAGATCTAAGGTCGTCCCTCAACCAAGAAGACGCACCTCGATCTCGATATTCCCCTTGCCAATCAGGCGAAAGCCCATTTCCACAACGTCTGGCAGTAATACGCGCCTTTCAGATACTTAGCATCATGCCGACGCACGCTTTTGCCTGTCGCCAGCCCAAGATATGAGTAGGCGCAGATACAGAAGCCGTACATGAACGGATGCAGCTGGTGAGCTATGCGGACGATATGAAGGGAATGGAGGGAGTCGGTGAGGGGTAGATATAAGGCAGGCAACGCGTCAACGGGCGTGGCTCCGTGTGTCGTATAAGTGCGCTTTCACGTTTGGCTTCGATATGGAAGATATTCATGGTGGACGTAGATGGGCGATATCGATATACGGCGACGCGACGAACCTGAACTAGAGCGCATATTCCATCAGCAGCGTCGACCTCGTCGCGGGCACGGGCGAACACAGCTGTGGGATAAATGATGTATGCATGAAAGCAGTGCTTGGACACAGCGAGCGAGGCATAGTGCGGGTGGGTTGAACTTCAGCTTCAGCCTGGATATGCAGAAAATTCGAACAGTGCAGACGCGAGTGTGTCAATCAGCGCGGAGCGTCGTGGGCGTCTCAGGACAAAAAGCAGAAGCAAGCGGGGCGCCGGGGTGGCAGTGGAGCCAATGTATCAGAGTGCGCAGTGGCGTGGAATGAGTTGACGAGCACGAGAGAGAGAGAGACGGGGAGCAAGGGAATCGAGGACAGAACGTGCCCACACGAAGGCAGGAGGCAAGTACGATGTGTTCGTCACAGCGCGCGTGCGTCTACATACGGACAAGCTGTGCTACGCATGGAATCTAATCTAATCGTCGCTCGTGTCAAATCAGTCACGCGTGAGTCAAGTAGATTTTCAACATCGAACTCTTGTCGAACTCTCCCCGCCGCAGACACCTCAGCAAACCACAGATAATGGATAGTGAGCTTCATAGTTTCAGGTACACTGAAAAACCCATTAATATCATTTTCTAGTAAATTCAGTTCTAGAAACATTGCTCACAACCAACCGCCCGCCTACCGAGCAAGAAAAGGCGATCATCTATGAGTCCATGGCCCCCTGTAGCGCGAACTTGAGGGCCGTGGAAGCGCAGATATCCGACACGATGGCTCACATCCAGGCATTGCAATTTCAGCTTCGTCGGGCAGAAATCAAGCTGCAGCGCTTGCGCAAGGAGGAAGCAGCGATCTTAGAGGCATCCAAAGACCACCGTTGTGTCCTTTCCGCTGTTCGAAATCTCCCACAAGACGTTCTTCGTGAGATACTCATTGCCTGCGTGGAAGACAAAAGGCCGCCCATTCTGTCTTTTCACAGAATGCCATTGCCCTACAGGCTCGCCCAGATCTCCAGCGGGATCCGGCGCATCGCACTGTCCACCTCAATCCTCTGGGCGTCTATGGATGTTCAGTTTGATCCATTTTATAATGCCGAGTTAGATGAACGAGATTATTCGAGGCTGGCTCATAGGGTTGTAGACTGGTTCGAGCGGGCGCGTGGACTACCTCTCACCGTATTCATAGAGGATCCCAGCGACGGAGAATACATCGAATCCCATCCGTCAAATATCCTTTTCGATACCCTTTTTAGCTATTGCGATCGCTGGAAAACCATTGAATTCAGCTCAAGCTGCGAAGATTTCTCCATGGCAGCACGTCAAATTACTTTATTGACGGCTGCTGATGTCCCCTTGCTTCAATCATTTACCCTTTGCCTGGATTGTATAATCCCGCCTGCAGTGCTTTCCAGCATTGTCTTCGTCAAAATATCGACACTCAGACGCGTATCATTGAAAACAGAGAATCTCAGACAGATTCCTGTCAATTGGGCCAACCTTACTGCTATTTCGCTTTACCCAAGGTCACGCTACTATTGCTATACCAAAAATGAGCTAGCGAGCATTCTTCGGCAAACCAAGTATCTTGTATCTTGCGATATTTCTGTGAACAAGGCCCACTCTCATGAAAAGATCAGCCTTCACGAAATCAGCCTTCCATTTCTGAAGACTTTGTGTATCACTGAAACAACTTCTATGTTGGAACTGACAGCGTCACCTGAAGCTCCTAATCTACTTGATATCCTTTCCACGCCGATTTTGGCTGAACTCCATATTGATGGAGCATTCGTGGAGCTCTCATTGTTGAATTTTCTCAAGCGATCACCAAACATCTTGAAGCTTGAACTACCCTACTTCAAAGCCGACCAATACTTGGCAATCCCCACAACACTTCTCCGCCACGCCCTATCGCTCACGGCACTATCCCTTTACCCTGGCTGGGATCCACGCTATCTGCCATTGAATTGGGACGTGAATATGTTTCTGCGAAAATTTGTCGAGGTTGAAGGCGATGCTGGTGTTATTTGCCCGGGCCTGCAGGATTTCAAATTAACAGGACAAATTAATTTCTCTCTCGAAACATTTCGCCTATTTCTTGAGGGAAAGCAAAGATCATTTTCTACACCAAACATCACTCCCCGGAAAGTCGCTCCCTGGAGAACGGTGATGATTGATATTCAGAGTATAAAGGAAGCGGAGACTCAGCAGGACATGTTGGAACTTATTTCGCAGAAGAACTCGGAGGGACTAGATGTTAATGCGTTCTTGAAGCAGGAGGATGATTGATGATCGTTCAGACTGATCTTTTTGTAGGTAGGCCACAGTGTCATGAACTTACTCGTTAGCACAGCCCTTGTTGATATACAATACATTTTCAAGTGGGATCATGAGCGGGTATGTTTTGCAGCAAATTTGAGGTATGTAATTACAATTGATGCATCTCTAGGCAGCAACGGGGGAAGGGATGGCGAGGAAAATTTGAATCCGATGGGGGAGCGAAACAGCGAAGGAATCGGGAAAAAGTGTCTGTACAAACGCACAAACACAGCTAGCGCCGCCCAGTTACGGATTTGGGATGTAGGTGAGGGTGGTATGTCAACAAGAGCGCGCCCTATATATTCTAGATAATGCAAGCTGGGTGGGAAACGTGAGGCGGAACAGACAAGGAGATGACGAGTGCCCGGGCGGAACGTCGCATTGACACTGGATGCACAAAGTCTGCACGAATACGCACCATGTAATCTAGGTAGTCAAATAATAGACCACACACAAGACTCCCTATGTATGAATTTTGACCGACTGTCGCGAATTTCAATGCCGATATTCTGGATATCGTATTTATTAATACGTATTCATCATATACTCTTGCGTGCGCTCATCTTATCGAAATTCCGTATTTTCCCGGCCAAGTTAGAGCAGGTTCAGCGATCAGAAAGGCAGCGGCTGACCAAGAAGCACACGATGGAAATTCACTTCTCTAAGCTCTAAATGTGTGGACGCGTCCTTCAGAAAAAGCCCACGGAACATCTCCTGTGGCTGAGCTCAAGCGATGCACGCCTTGATTACTAGTTGATTTCATAGAAGCGCCTTGATATCGTCGTAAGCTTGCTCACGTTAATACTAAGGCGCAGTGGTCAGTGCGGGCTTGCGACGTCGTTTGAGAGAGAGCAAATAGGATTTGACACAAGAAAAAGGCAAGCGAGAGCATAGCATCTGCGATTTCTTGTGAATAAAGACAAGGAAAATGTATTCAAGGAAAATAAATGACCCTAGGCATCTTACGTAGAGCCATGGTCGAAGATAAACGGTATGCATGCTGCGTGTACCTATATGCCTATTGGCGGTTTGCGTCTGATTAGATGGAGCGAGCGGGGCCAGAGAAATCAGATTCACAAAACACACTGCCGCGAAGTGAGCGGCAGCGCGCGCACGCCCTAGAGAAAAATTAGTGCACGCCCAATGTTGACGTGATTTGACCCGACGCGCAGCGTGCAGGCATGTTCGTCGGAGCCAGGAGATCGTAGCAGGATATAGTCGGTCCAAGAGATGAAGGACTCGAGAATGTTAGCCGGAGCCAATTGGACAGGTTACCCCCTTCCGGAGTTCTATCCGTAATATGCAGAGCGGGATAGAGGCAAATCAAACATGGCGAAGAGCAGGATCAAACACGACGAGGGAGAGGAACGCAGATGCAGTGGAGTAGAGGTGCCAATGTATAAGCACACGCGCAGCCAGCGCTACCCGGTTTCCATATTCGAGAAGATGCGAACTGGGCGCGCATTTTGTACGCTCTAGATTCTGACACATGGTAAAGGACGTAGCACAGATCTGATGGGGAGATAGGCTGCGGGGTGGAGCGGGTTAGTCATTATAGGGGATGCACTGACGCTCACTCACGCCGACGCGGACAAGCGGCTCAGTGACATCGATATGGCTACTCCGCGCGTGCCCTGTCTCCCGTACATGCCAAATATTCGGCTTAACAGTGTAATAAGTGTATGTGCAAGCATAGGGGAGGGATGTGATTGGGGCCTGGGAAGTAGGGAGGGGGCTGACAGCGAGGATGGATGGGTTCCGGGTGAGCGGGGTGAGGACGGCGTCGAAGCGGGAGTTGAGAGCTAGAGAGGCGATTCGCGATCCAGCCATGCCGACTTGTATTGTTCGAAACTCGGATGGTGCGTGGAGGAACGTGGATGAACTTGACGAGCACGCGGGAGTAGGAGGAGAAGCGATGAGAGGAATAATGTGCCTACGTGCAATGGTGGGGTTGGTAAGGTGTGCTCTTCCTAGGCATCAGCGGCCGGGCGAAAGAATAATGACGGACGGGTGTGCAGACGGCAGGGCACCGTACGTTCCGCGTATGAGTAATGGAAGCGTTATGGTCAACCGTGAGGCCAAGCTTGTGATTGGCATACAAGGAAGCAGAGTAGTAGAAGTAGGCAATGTCGTCGCTTTGATGTCGCATTTTGAGCTCTCAAAGTTGGACTATGTAGGCGTGTGTGAATGACGTGAATGTGAGTCGAATTCACGCGGGTGGAAGCTCGGGTAACATAGCGAGCGAGCGGAGAACGGACGGGTCGACGAATCTGTCCGAGTCAGAGGCTGGATCTATGGCGACATGGTGTGGTTATGGAAAGGTCTGCCGCTGAAGATGCCGAGAACAAAGAAGCGCGCTAGTTGGGCTTGGGTGGATCGAGCGAATGCGGCGAGGAGTCCTTGTGCTGGTGTACACATTGACAATGATGGGGTTCCAGTCCGTACAGGGGGACGCAGATAAATGACCTGGCGCGTATCACATTGTGATGTTCTTGGAGGCATGCGCTCATGCTGATGTCGAGCAGCTGAGGCCGCCAGCAAGCTGATGAATAGGTCCTGGGTGAGCTATTTAAGAATGGCGTTGGGGCAGGAAGAGCGAACACAGGGCCATTGTGTCGAAGAAGGAGAAGGGAGCGACGCGAAGGTGGTTACGAGTCGGGGTTCAGAGTAGTCGGAACGGGATAGTGTTTGAGATGTTTCCGCGCGGTGGCATTCAAGGTTTGAAAATCCAACGATATCACGACGGACGTGCGGATGGGCGTGGCAAGTTCTGCGGGAGCGAGAGCCGGCCCCCAGGAAGTCGAACGCGTCTGGCCGCGGACCGCGGTGCCGGTGTCGGTGGGGCTTCTTTCTACGTAGGAGTAGATGGCGAATGGCAGGCATGATTGATGAATCGATGACGAGCTACCAAGTAGACTGCGCGTGAGTGCAGCCGACGAGAGCAAGAGGAGAGGAGCAGCATCGCACGCCGGATCGGCGACCGGTTACTTGTTCCGATTATTGCCGACCCTCACCGTGACCCACCCCGATTCTGCGGCATTCAAATTTCAAGTGTGCGCTCTTGCCCCCATCTACAATGGGGAATTGTACAACTGTCTAAAGAATCTGTACGAAAGAGTCTGTACTTCTTTAGAGACCCACCCTTATACCTAGTGCTTTGGAGATATCGTTTTACCTTGCCTGACTTAGTAAGTGAAATGGCTGTTGCCTCCGCATCTTGACCTTGATTTACGCCACGTAGGCGCTCCTCAGCTAAAAAATGTAATTAATGGATAGTTTACTATCAGATCGCCAAGCCTTCTCCTACCACCCGTTCATCACCCAGCCCTGTGGGCCTTCATATATCATAGACTGAACGTGAAATACTCTCTCAACCCATTTACGAAACAGTACGAGCGCTGTTACTCTTGCTAATATTCAGATTGGAGCGCCTTAGTTCCGGACATGAAATTTGAATGTCAATTATTGAATTTTGATCACAGGGAGCCCTCGTCTTGACTGTTTCGGCATAGCTGTTTTGAATGCGTACACCTTTTCATGATGCTTACCGTGCTTCTATGTTGCTCCACTCTAGTTTCTGCTTGATATCAGCATCCTGCACAGGCTGTCGCACTCGTCGCGCCCATCTATTAATTCTAAGCGCCATGGTGCAATACCAACGGTCTATGCACGCCGGCCGCCGTGCAACGCAACATAGGTCCCATAGTAGCGCACCTGTTCACCTTGGACCGTCACAGTGTTCTTCTATTTTCGCCGCTGGTGTGCTCACCTATATCGGGAAAGCAGCGGATATATGGAAGGACTAGTCCTCTATTCGTGTTCGTTTCCATCCCGCACAGCCCCGTAGTTGATCACGGTCACTCCGCCAATCCATGGAATAAATAGCGCACACCTCAGTGGTATCATGGCTTCTGACCAAGTTGTGATCATCACAATGTTCTTGCGAGTACGTATAAAACTCTATCTACTGCTCTAGGCATAGCTGGATGTGTAACTGATGGAAGTTAGAAAATTGAATGGGCGGTGGAAGCTGAGCGCGAGCGATGAACGATCTTCGGCGATGGTCGACCGTCACTGGTAGTCAATAACTGCAAGTAATGTACCTGTACTAGTCGCCATTTAGAATCATGGTTGACCGGTTTGGCCATGAATTTACGGCGGTCATCACTGGACTAGTAACTACCCTAGAACCCCGCACATTTTTCCGTATCTATCTTATAGATATGCTTCAGCGGGAGCATACTGGTACGTTTTCACTTTTTCTACCTCGTGTTGTCAATGACGAAACTGCGAAAATATTTACAATGCTTATTCTGGGCTATTCGATACAATTAAATTGAAAGGCCATTCTATTTTATCAATCTGATGTGCACCAAAATATTTAGTGAAGGCTCGAGATGCCCATACCGTTCTTCAATCATGATCTCTACCATTTTTGAAATTTACCTTTGATTGATATCGTGAATGATAACGAATACAGCCATTCACTGTGTAGCACGCAGCACTGAAGATGCTTTAAGCACTAAGCACTTTTCTTCATCAATGGGTGCTATTACCAGCGGAGCATCTAATGTAACATGTGTATCAATTCAGAGTTGGGCGCAGGTCTACTTTGTAACTACGCACCGAATTGGGATGTGATTCCGTTTTGATATACCAGTAGATTGCGGAGGGTGTTATAAGAGGTGGAAACAGGTGTTCAATGTACGTACTTATTACCCTCTGCAAGCTTTCTATTATGCCAACAGTAACCACCATAACCGTTTCCGACGAGAAAAAGATAATGAGCGGAACATTCCATGCAGCACTGCTCAATATCCTTCTACTAGGTATACACCATCCATTGGATTAATGTTGAATTCACTTCATACAATGGTGTATCCCTAGGAATTTATACAACTCTTTACCTTGGAACAATGTACATATGCGGTGCGATTCAGACTTACCTTTTTCATCGCTTATTGCACTATTCTAACAATGTGATGATTAAACAGTCACTGGAAAATCCTCACGAAACCGTATAGTTCTCATAGCAATCACAATATTATATCTGGTCAACGTTATCGGTGGATTTATGCAATGGGTGGACATAAATCTACTCATCGGAACGCGCGGGCAAGCTAGGATACGAAGCCTGATAGCAGAATCAACCGCTTTCTCAAAAGATACCGCTCTGGGCGATATTACCCAAAATCTGCCCCTCGCTATAGCTGATGGATTGCTTGTGAGATTAATTTGGCACAGATTAAACCATCGCTAAATTTTCTCAACAGATATGGCGATGCTTTAAAGTCTGGGAGAGTTCATTCCGAATGATAGCAATCTCGCTGACTCTCTTTGCAGCCGAGATTGGTGAGTGATACATGCAACTATTATCAATTAATTCTGACACTTCTTAAGGACTTTATATTACCATCTTGGTGTTTGATACTTCACCTACCGCATCCACGACAACAAACACCCATAATCACCTAGTTAGTTCAGGGCTATTTACGACGCTGGCGATGACATTATGGACGACTCTCCTAATTGCATATCGGATCTATTCCGCATCAAGACAAAATATTCTGAATGGGTCAAAGCCACATTTCCACCGCATCCTGGAAATGTTCACGCAGTCGGCAGGCATTTTTGCGATTATTTTGGCAATGAACGCAATCATGCTGGCTGTGCCTCAGAATGGGTCCAATATCTGGACAATATTCACGGCTGGGAACTACATGGGAGTCACTCTTCATGTCATAACAGTATGTCAAGTGGAATACCCTACTTTATTGGAGTCATTCTTAAATATTTTAGGGTATTGCACCTACGCTTATGGTAGCTCGAGTTGCTGTTGCCTCAAATTCTGCCATGGGAAGGGAGCCAGCAACAGTTGGCATTTCTGGTATCCAGTTCGGAGAGCAGAACCCCAATTTGGATGCACAAGAAACAGTAAACCACACTACGGCTTCGTGAGGGCAATTGAAACGACGAAAGTTAATGTGGTGCTCTTCCAGCCCCATTAATCTGACTAGATCATGATTGATCCACTTATTTCTT
Organism: Hypholoma fasciculare; assembly: GCA_016801325.1. Taxonomy (NCBI): domain Eukaryota; kingdom Fungi; phylum Basidiomycota; class Agaricomycetes; order Agaricales; family Strophariaceae; genus Hypholoma; species Hypholoma fasciculare. Next base: position 34,293 of record JAEKIV010000353.1, read on the forward strand.
CGGCTATGTACATATTTTCTTAACAGCCGTGTAACGAAACATAAATCTTCCGGTTTAAACTTATTTAAACATAAAATTTTGGATGACAGAAATTCAGGGACGTCCGTCCGGCATTGAATTTAGAGGTCTTAATAGAGTTGCGCTGCGCCCCACGGTTGTTTGCTCGTCGCTGTCATTCGCACGTAGGACGCTCGCAAGCGTATCAGCGCGCCCTCCGGTCACTGCCACAGAGAACACCGCGACAACGGCTGCCCAACCATACGCGGTGGCCAAATATGCCAACTCCTTTCATAAGCAAAGATAAGATATATTCAACGCAGTTGCACGGGGTCTATGAGCAGCACATGGACTTTTCCACTTCACGGCCCATCCGGGCCCGCCGCGTGGATCAGTTGCTTGTCGCGCTTATGCGGCCAGGGCCCGTCGTGTCTCTCGTCCTCGAACCGTCGATACGCTTAGCGCTCGTCGCGCTTGGTGGCTTTGCCATGGCCGATGGGCCATCGGCCACTTTGCTCTCTTTTGGTATAAAATCCCCAAATTCGCTCCTGTCTTTCCTCGTACTCATCTTTCCCACTTTTTTACACATCGCTCGTCAGGCTTCGCCTCGAGCTTCTCTTTTCTCGCCCACCCTTCCGCTTTCCCATAGCTTTATAGACTTATCTCGTAGTTTACTGTAGTAACTACTTCACCAGTCTCGGCTTGAGCTCGGCCCACTGGCCGCTGAGAGTCTCATTTCTCAGCGGTCAGCGCCTTGCAAAGATCAGATAGGCTCCCAAAAATTTGATCCGAATTTTTTTCCCGCAAACCTCACGAAATCCGTGTCTAAATCTACGTCTGATTCCGTTTTCTACTTCTTTCTCACTTTCTCTCCGCACGCAGAGCATAGAGACACAGAGAGACCTCGCCTGACGGGCCAGCCTAGTCCTAGTCAGTCTCACATCTCTTGCTTCACGCCGTCACACAGAAGGCCTCTGAAAAAAAAAATCGTTACCCGCCCTCCCGCACCTTATTTATATGTAGTAGCTAGCCTTACCTACGATGAACGAAATCCACCTGGGGTTGTCGGCCTAGTAGACATAGGTATGACCCGGGAAAATGAGAGGCAAGCATACGGAGCTTTCGGAAGAAATTAATTTGATTCAAAACCAAGCTCCTAGAGACATGACCAAAGGCAGGTAGAAAATAAGGCTATAATTGCCATGCACTTATATTAATACGGCTGTGTGTATATTGTGTGTATATCAGATGTCTGCGCTCAGTGACTAATGGAGTCTGCGATCAGATCAACGAGGCATAGCGGGGGCGAGCACACACGCACTACAGGGGAAAACGCGTGCACGGACATATTGACCTGAGTCGACGAGTCAACGCGTAGAACTCAGGCGTCACGCGTCACATCGGGGGTACCGGGATCTAAACGCCTCCCAAATGTTGATCGTTTATGTTACCCAATATTTAAAGGATAAATGACATTATTATTGTAACTCTTATTTAATATAGTAGGCGAGGTACAAAATTTTCACGAATCTAAAGAATTAGGTAGAGTTGAAAATTGAAAATAGTTTTAAATACCGAAGAATCCTTTATGCTTGCCAACACTTTGTATATCGGACACCATAAAGGATTCCCTCAAATATATTTTCTGGCCAATAGGAAAAACCTCGGTAAAATTCTTATTGGCTAGGAATTTTATTCGAGAGAATCTTTCATGTTACCCAACATACAGAATGTTGGTCAAGATGCGCAATTTCCTTATACTTTAAATATATTATAATCCCTCCCATGCCCCAAAACTCATAAATTTAGAAAATCCCTCGTACTTCCCCATTTTTGAAATAATATTTCCATCTAAACACGAACTCATTTTTAAAATGCTTGATTACTCGGGGACTCCACATTTGGGAGTGTCTTAAATGCCGTCGCCCCCGATGTGCGTGTCCCTCGACTTCTCTACTCGACGAGCGTATCGGTCACGTGCGCCCGTCCATCTCGGAAAATTGCTGCTTCCACACGTGGCGTCCACCCATCGACCAGTCAACCCAAAGTCAACCTCGAAATCTCCTCGCAGAACCATTCAAACGGCACAAAGATGGATCAGCTTGAATTATCCAGTGCGCCCAGTAATCATACACCCAGTGGAGATCCCCTTTAACATCATTTGCTAGGTGATTCAGTTCTAGAGACATTACTTAAAACCAACCGACCACCTACCGACCAAGAAAGGGCGATCATCTACGAGTCTATGGCCCCAACCAATGCAAAACTGGGGGTCGTGGAAGCGCAGATATCCGAAATGATGGCGCACATCCAGGCGTTGAAATTGCGAGTTCAGCGCGCAGAAATTAAGCTGCAGCGCCTGCGCGAGAAGAAAGCAGCAATCCAGGAGGCGTCCAAAGACCATCGCAGTGTCATTTCTGCCGTCCGAGATCTCCCAGAGGACATCCTTCGCCAGATACTCATTGCATGCGTGGAAGACGAAAAGCCTCCTATTCTGTCTTATCGCCCAATCCCATTGCCTCACAGGCTCGCTCAAATCTCTAGCGGTTTCCGGCGCGTCGCACTATCTACCCCGAGCATGTGGTCATCTATGGATGTTCAGTTCGACGCATTTCGCTATGAGAATTTAGATGAACGAGCTTATTCGATTCTGGCTCACATGGCCACAGAATGGTTCAAGCGGGCTGGCGGACTACCTCTCACCGTATTCATAGAATGTCCCGGCAGCTTTTCTTCAAACGTGGAATACGGCGAATCTGACCTGTCTAACATCCTTTTCGACACTCTTTTCAGCTATTCTGCTCGCTGGAAAGATATCCAATTTATCTCATGCCGCAAGGATTTTTCCCTGCCCGTATTTCGTATTCTTGCATTGAAGGCTGCTGATGTCCCCATGCTTCAATCGGTCTCCCTTTTCCTTGAATGTTCGATCCCGACTGCAGTACTTTCTAACACTGTTCTCCTTAAAACACCGACACTCACCCATGTATCATTGAAAACAGACAATCTCAGGCAGATCCCTGTCAATTGGGCCGGCCTTACTGCTATTTCACTTAAGGGACCACCATTTACCATCGTCCACGGATATTCTAAAAATGAGATAGCGAAAATATTTGGGCAAACCAAGTGTCTTGTATCTTGCGATATTGATATCGGCCCGCCCCGCTTAGGAGAAGAGATCATCCTTGAAAAAACCACCCTCCCGTTTCTCAAAACTTTACATCTCACCGAAAGACCTTCTAGATTGCGACTGGCGCCCACACCTGAATCTCCCAGTCTACTTGATCTCCTTTCCGCGCCAACATTGGCTGAACTGCATATCCATGAAGGATTCTTCGAGCTCTCGTTGTTGAATTTCCTGAAGCAAATACCAAATATATCAGAGCTTAAACTCCCTTACTTGAAAGACGACAAATCCTTGGCAATCACATTGAACTTTCTCCGCCACTGCCCATCGCTAACAGCACTATCCCTTGTCCCTTGCTCCGATGACCCTAATCATGGACCATCAAATTGGGATGCCAATATTTTCCTGCGATCATTTGTGCAGGCAGACGGGGTTGCTGGTATTACTTGTCCTTGCCTGCAGTTCTTCAAATTTGAAGGCGCGATAAATTTCTCTCTTGAAACACTTCGCCTATTTCTGGAGCGCAAGCAACGATCATCTGGTATGGAGAACATTGGCCCTTGGAAAATTGCTCCTTGGCGAATGGTGACTATTGAAATTAAAGGTATAAAAGAACCGGAGACTAAAAAGGAGGTGTTTTTCTTTATATTTCAGAAGCAGTCAGAGGGAATGAATGTTAATATATCCGTGTAGCAGTAAAACCATTGTTCACATTGTCATTTTATCACTAGGCCCCGGCGTGTCATGAATGCATACACCAAGACAACTCTCTGTGACAAACAATGCATTTTCGAGTATATTTGGATGTAGAATTGTTTCACAGGGAGATTCAGGGTGTGTAACTACAATCATTTAGATCCTCAGATTCCATCCTTGGAGACAGCAGAAGGGAAGCACTCGGCGAATACCAAGCCAGTGTTTGTCGAGTGCAAAGATTAAGAGGAACCTACCACACGTTTGCTCATTGCGGATGCAGGAAGTAACTTCGGAGCAGAAAATTTCAATTCCACGAAAATGAGACCGTACAGTCCGTGGGGATACATATACATATAAACGATTGGATTTCAAAAAATAAACGACTGAATGATATGCTGTGCGTAGTTGTACGCCCGACCGCCTGTTGGAGATTACATGGATATATCATGTAGCGAGTGGCTAGAATACGATTAGATTCGCGAAACACGAGAATAAGGGGCCGGGAAGCGGCGCACGTCGTATGCACTAGGGGAGAAAAACTCACACCTCGCATACGATCACCCGCATCACGCACGTATGCCCATCGAAGGTAGCACATCATAGCGCGATGCAGTCATAGCGCGCGCAGCAGACGTAAAACTCGAGGAACGCAGCCTACGCAGACTTGAATCTTCGCAGCCGAAGCAGACCTCAAACTTTTAAAGTCTTGTCTGAATATAAGTCATAGTCCAGATATGCATAGCCAGCCAGCCATCCACTCGCTCCCCGAGCTCATTGTCGTACTTGCGCTCTTCCGTATCCCGCACGCGTGGCGCAGACACAGATCGCCCGAGGCGGGGGTCTGGATCTGCATAGGACGTGTCAAAATGAATGAGTGGGGTGGAAGTGCGCCGAGGTGACGGTGGGCTTATTTTCGCGGTGGTGTGGTACGCACCCCACGCGTGTTCGTGTCGACTCTGAGGCGCTGTTTGATGGCAGACATGCGCGCTCGGTAGGTGCTCAGTCATTCACACACCCACTATTCTCAATCTGAACAGGGGTTAAACCTGGGTGTATGCGTACGGAGGACGCGAGGCGAGCGAGCACGGTGGTTCCAGAACCCGGGCTTCAATGTATCAAAAGCGCGCATGCACCAGCACGGAAGCTAGATAGATGGTGTGTGGACGGCGTCGAGGCTAGACGAAGTGAGGCCTATGTCGACGAAGAGAGGTGGACGCTGGGGGCGGTGCTGGAGAGACGATTCGGGGCGCAGGCGTTCTGTGTCATGATGACGACGTTGGCTGGCATCACGAATCGGTTATCAGAGGCGAGGCGGAAGATACGGGGTGCGGAACGACTCTGCACGTATTGCTGATGGCGGTGGGAAGTTGATCTCCTAGTAGTCAGCGGCGGATGAAAGGAAGTAGGCCGAGTGTACAGGCAGAGGAGGGACCGTACGACCCGCGCTGCAGTGATGTCAAGTAGAAGAAGAGGAACAACGTGCTGGCCGACCGTGGCCCGTGCGTAAGCCGAAGCTTAGAATGGACGTGCTAAAAACTGAAGCATACGATTCGGACATCGTCGTGTTGATGCTGCATGTTGCATGTTGAATTCGCGGAGTCGGCCCGCGTGCAAAGTGTCGACGGCGCGTGTGGAGAAGACGTGAGCGCTACTCGGCTCGACGCTACGTAGACGCTGGGGCGTGGAAAACCTTAGGTGACAGACGCAGAGCAGGCAGGCTGCGTAGGTGCAAGAGGTAAAGAGACACCCGCGCACGACACGCTCGTCGGCCTTGGACTCGGGAGCAGCATCAGCGCATGCATTTCTCCGTCAGCCCCGGCGCCTAGATCTAGAGCCTCTCGGTGTGGTGATATCGATGTTTACACTCTGAAGGTCCCGAGGGTGAAGTTCAGCGAGGGCGGCGTGCGTGCGAGTGGGGCATGGCCCCGTGGATGGAGTGAAGGCGGCGATGAGCCCAGGCTCCACGCCCATGCGTTGGTGTTGACGTTGACGTTGATAAGGTATCGGGAGCGGGGCGTGGTGCGCACGCGTACGCGTACAGGGCAAAACGGATGGCGAGTGGATCGGCCTAGGACGGACTTGAAGGCGGAAAGAGGTGTGCTTGTAGACACGCTCGTGCTCATGCTGAGGATTCCCGTCCACTCAGTGGCTCGGTACAGATGGAACGCGTCGATGACGGGTGGACACAAATTGAGCGCGGCGAGGGCTAAGAGCGCACACGCACAGCGCGCGCTGCTGAGTGGGCCGTCGGTGGGTCCAGATGTCAGCGGGGACGCGACTTGTATAGGTCCTGGAAGGTGGGTAGTGGGTGTTGGACATAGCATGGAACAGATGGGGAGGTAACGCGCGGGTCGAGTGCAGTCGAACGAGGTGTGGCGGGTGATGTGGTGCTGAGAGAAGAGCTCACGCATCCTCGCGTCGACTCGAAAGCGCGAGTTGATAGTGTCGATATATTCGCTCTGCGGAGCCTTTTCAGCCATATGTTCGCCTTGCTTGAGCGAGAAGCCTGATAAACGCGGATGTATGCGTGCGGAGGACGTACGGTTGAGCCAGGGTGACGTCTCCAGGGAAAGAGCTGATAGCGCGGATATAGGCGAGTGGTTTAAGGACGGCGTCGAAGTGGAAAGAGCCGGCGGGTGTATCAACGAAGATGAAGGCGGCGGAGTCCGGATGGTTACATGGGAGTCGGTGTTCATTATCATAGGAGTCCGGGACTAGAGCGATGGTGAGTAGGGAAGTAAGCGTCCTGAGATATGGCACTGACGTTCAATCTGGTGAAAATCGACATTAGGAGGTCCATAGCGCGGTGGGTGATGACGCGTACACCCCTAGTGCGTACAAGCGGGAGAAGGGGAGAGGGAGAACGCGACACGCCTGCGCACGATGCTGGTATCTGCGAACTTTTCTGCTAAGTACGAGTCGATGGTGGATGAAAGGGAGTAGGGAATGGTGTGAATGAGGCGGGAATGTATGATCCTCGCGGGAGTGATGTCGAACACAGGAGTGTGCTGGTCGACCACGAGCGCGACCTTTGGATTGACGTGCAAAGAGGCGAAGTGGACGGTATTTTAACATGCACATCAAGTTGAGCGTCGAGTTCTCCCATTCCAGCTGTGCAATCGGTGTGTGAGGAGGGCATGTGCACGAGTTTGAATCGAATCAATACCTAGTTCTGAATCTCTACCGTGTGTACACACAATGTGTGGGCGGTTTCTTGGGTACGTTCATGTCAAAGGAAAAAGATGCGGAGTACAGAGGAGAATGCGCGAGAGTAGGACGTGGGTAGACCTAGCAAAGAGGGCGAGGAGCCCATGAGCTTGTGATGACCTCGAGGCTCGGATGAAGTGCGGGGGACGGCCAGAGAATTCTAGATGACACATCTGCTCGCACGCCGGTCCGGCAGCCGTTCCGCTCTCTGCGGCCTGCCCGCGCCCCCAGTCCGCCGCTGCTCCGCTCCTCCATGAGACCCGAGTGCTCAATATATGAATTTGAGAGGAAATTCCTCAGATTCAAAGAAGGAATTCATGGCGGCACAAAGTTACTAGGGCCGCAGACAAACTAGACCTACACGGCAGATCACGGTAATATGTTACTTGCATGCTCGAATTCGTAGCGTACGTTGTGTCCTATTGAAATATATTGCGTAGATAATCCTTCTAATAGTAATCAGAGAAAAAATACGTACACACCAAGTGATCAGGGAGTGCATATGAAAAATGCTCGCCGCGCACAAGTTAATTGATGGCGCCTAAAATACATCTACGCTCCTTCCGTCTTATATTTTTGACGACAACCCAACCTTATCTACACCTCCAACTATCCTACTCATTTTTTTATAATTAAGATATGGACACGCTCTTACGCGTCCTTTGAATTCCAACCGACACCTCTGCTCACATCCCACCCGCGTCACACATCCAATTCTAAAAACAGCACTCGTATTTCCGTGCATAATCGAATACGCGCCGCCGCATGTCGTCGCTCAACTTTCCGCTGTACTTTCATCGCGTACAGTGGTTCAAGGTCTCCCACGCGTGTGCGTGAGTTTTGTGCATGCATCCCATTATCCAACTCGAAACGCAGGCGCGCGATGTACGGCGGAGATTGCATAGCTCGCGGTATAATTTCTGCACGCTGCACATCAACAAAAAGGTAGACTGTATCCTGATACAAGGGCACGTATTTGCAAGGAGTTAACATCTAACGGTCAAGTCCTCTTCCTGATAGTATTTTAGTGTTCCGCGCTGCTTAGTTACATAATCTACCTGTGGGTGAGTTCAGTGTGATTCTAACGCTAAATTTAAACCCACACGTTGTGTTCAACCATCGATCAGTCACCCCACACTCGCCGTGCAGAAAGCTCCGAAAACATCAGGCAATGAATCACCCAGAATTATCTGGTGAGCTTCAGAGTAAAAAATTAATTAATTGAGTATCTCATCGAAACTTCGTAGCCAATCTCGTTCTTGAAACGCTGCTCAAGACCAACCGACCGCCCACCGACCAAGAAAAGACGGTTATCCAGGAGTCGATGGCCCCAGCCGCCGCGAAATTGAAGGCTGTGGAAGTGGAGATATCGGAAATGGCGGCCCATATCGATGATTTGAAGTCGCAGGTTCAAGAGGCGGAGGGAAAGCTGCAACGCTTGCGCGAGCAGAAAGCGGCAATTTTGCAAACTTCCCAAGACCATCGTCGAGTCCTGTCTGCTATACGAGATGTTCCAGATGACGTGTTTCGCGAAATATTCATCGCGTGCACTGAAGACAACGTCCCCATTCTGTCTACTCGCTACACTCCACTGCCTTACGTTCTTGGACGGATCTCCAGCGGACTGCGACACATTGCGTTGACTACACCAGTCATTTGGACCCGTATGGATTTGCCGTTCAATCTTTACATTGACGATCAAAACCGTAGACGGGGATATTTGACTCTGGCTCGTATGGCCCGTCAATGGCTCAAGCGCGCAGATGGGCTACCTCTCAGTCTGTTCATAGAGGATTCTGCCGTCTCAAACACAAGGTTTAGAAATAACGAATCGGATGAATGGAACATTCTCATAGACGTCCTTCTTAGTTATTCAGCGGCCTGGAAAAAGCTCAGCTTAAAGTCAAGCTGTCAACATCTATCCAGACTTTTGAAACGCATATCTGCATTAACTGCCGTCGATATCCCCTTGCTCCAGTCGGTATCCCTTGACATTGCGTGCGTCGCTCCCAATTCGGGGCTTTCTAATATCGAATTGCTGAAAATACCAACGCTCAAACATCTATCGATATCATTGGAATCAAACAAGCTTCGAAGATTCGTGGTCAACTGGGCTGTCCTGACTTCTGTCTCGTTCCATGGGAAACATGAAGACGAGGGTTATTCCCGAACTGAGTTAGCCAAAATATTTCGCCAAACCAAGTGTCTCGTATTCTGCGACATTGACGTAGGACGCTCTCGCGCAAGTGACGAACATTATCACGGGAAAATAATGCTTCCTTTTCTGGAGACCTTGTATATCAGAGAGATAGCTTTTGAGCCACCTTCGTCGGAAGCTCCTAGCCTACTCGATCACATTACTGCGCCGGCTTTAAACACACTGTGCATCCAAGCGACATTCCGACTACCCTCTGTGTCAGATTTATTACGGCAATCACCGAGGCTATCGAAGCTTTCTCTCCCGTGCTTGAGGGGAGACATATCATTTACGGGCACGATAGAAATCTTACGCTTGTGCCCTTCACTCACAGTGCTGCATCTTCTGCCCTACTACTGGTCCGGGTGCCGCAGATCATCAGGCTGGGATGCCAATATGCTTCTGCGAGCATTTGTTGAGCAAGGCGATGCTGGTGTTATTTGCCCGCGCCTGCAGTACATAATGTGCATGGGAGATATTGACGTCTCTCTTCAGACACTGCGACGGTTTCTCAATGGGAAGCACAGGGACATTGTTTTGCCGGATGTCCTGCCATGGAAACGGGTGACTATTGATATTCGAAATATCAAGGCTAAAGAGACGTGGCGCCAAATGTTGGACTTTGTTTCACAGAAGAAGGCAGAGGGACTAGATGTCAAGGCAGTCTTGAACAACAAGACTACTCTTAGATATCAAAAAGAATTTAACGACGGAATTTTTTATTAGCACGTTCCAGTATTTCTGAATAGTTTTGTTCGGAGTAGCAATAGTACAATGTGAGTTCAAAATTCAAAATTCGCCGGTTAAATGACGGAAATTATTATATTCAAACAATGAATAAAGTTAAATGTTTATGGGATTTAACAAGAGCGATTTTATTGAAATGAAACGTCTTATTTAAAATGATTCGCCCTGGGACATGAGTCTGCCGCACTGGGTAGGTTAGTCACGTGCGCCTGTCAATCTGAAAAAATACTTGCTTCAACACGTTGCATCCACCCATCGACCAGTCACCTCGAAATCTCCTCGTATGACCTCACAGATCCCTACGATCACAACGATGGACCAGTTTCAGTTGTACAGTGAGTTCAGCGATTGCACACCCGATGGAAAGCCCCTTTAACGACACGTTCTAGGTGATTCAGTGCTAAAGACATTACTTAAAACCAACCGACCGCCTACCGACCAAGAAAGGGCGATCATCTACGAGTCCATGGCTCCCACCAATAGACATTTGATGTTCATGGAAAGGATGATATCCGAAACGATGGCTCACATCCACGTGTTGCAATTGGAACTTTCACGCGCAGAATTCAAGCTGCAGTTTCTGCGCAAGGAGAAAGCAGCAATCCGGGAGACGGTCAAAGACCATCACAGTGTCATTTCTGCCGTCCGAAATCTCCCAGAGGACGTCCTTCGCCGGATACTCATTGCATGCGTGGAAGGCGAAAGGCCTCCCATTCTGTCCTATCGCCCAATAATTCCATTGCCTCACAGGCTCGCTCAAATCTCTAGCGGTTTCCGGCGCGTCGCACTATCCACCCCGATCATGTGGGCGTCTATGGATGTTCAGTTCGACCCATTTTACTATGAGAATTTGAATGCACGGGATTATTCGATTCTAGCTCACATGGCCACAGAATGGTTCGGGCGGGCGGGTGGACTACCTCTCACCGTATTCATAGACTGTCCCAGCAGGTCTCCGTCTCCACACACAAACACAGAATACGGCGAATCTGACCCGTCCAACATTCTTTTCGACGCCCTTTTCAGCTTTTCCACTCGCTGGAGACAAATTCAATTCAACTACAGCGACGACAGGTTTTCCATGCGCGTACTTCGTATTGTTACATTAAAGGCTGCTGATGTCCCCATACTTCAATCGGTCTCCCTTTGCCTTGATTGTTCAATCCCAACTTCCGTGCTTTCTAACACTGCTCTCTTCAATACACCAACACTCAGATGCGTATCATTGAAAACAAACAATCTTAGACAGATTCCCGTCAATTGGACTGACCTTACTGCCATTTCGCTCAGGGAAAAGCTATATAGCAGCGACAACTCCTACTCCAAAAATGAGCTAACGAGAATCTTTCGGGAAACCAAGTGTCTTGTATCTTGCGATATTGTTGTTGGCCCACCCCACTTAGGAGAAGAGATCATCCTTGAAAAAACCACCCTCCCGTTTCTGAAAATTCTACATATCACCGAAAGAGCTTCTAGATTGCGACCGACAGCCTCACCTGAATCTCCCAGTCTACTTGATCTCCTTTCCGCGCCAATTTTGGCTGAACTGCATATTTATGAAGAATTTTTCGAGCTCTCGTTGTCGAATTTTCTCCAGCGAACACCGAATATCTCAGAACTTGACCTGCCTTACTTGAAAGATGACAAATTTTTGGAGATCACATTGGCCTTTCTCCGCCACTGCCCATCGCTCACAGCACTGTCCCTTTACCCTTGCCGCGATGACCCCAACCGTCGACCATCAAATTGGGATGGAAATATGTTCCTGCGGTCATTTGTCGAGGTTGACGGTGATGCTGGTGTCACCTGTCCCAGCCTGCAGTCCTTCAAATTGCAAGGAGCGATCAATTTCTCTCCTGAAACACTTCGCCTATTTCTGGAGGGAAAGCAACGCTTACATGTCACGCAGAACATCAGTCCTTGGAAAATAGCTCCTTGGCGAATGGTAACTATTAGTCTTGCGGGTATAGAAGATTCAGCGACTCACGACGAGATGTTGTTCTTGATGTTTCAAAACAATTCAGCGGGAATGGCCGTCCATATATGCGGGTAGCAGTAGAATCATCGTTCGAATTTCCTTTTTATCAATGTCATTAAATCCTTAGATTCACGCCCAGTTGGCGTTTCATTTATATGCCGCCGCACTGGAAGATAGTGAAGACAATTTTTCTACCCGCAGGACGGACTATGGCGTAGCGCACTGGAATTTATTATAGAAGGTGTTTCCATCCGAAGAGGCGAAGACGCGAAAACGAGAGCATACAGTCTGCGGAGATTTATATACATATGAACAATCGAATTTCAAAAATAAATGGGGCTATCGTGTAGCGACCGGCCACAATACAAAGAGCTTGAGGTCACCGAAGGATCAGAATAAGGGATGGCAAGCGACGTACATCGGCGCTAGAAGAGAAAAAATCGCGCAGATCGCATGCGATTCACCCGCAGCGTGCATGTACACCCATCGGAGGTAGGACATCATGGCGCGATGCAGCCATGGCGCGCGCAGCCGGCGCAAAACTCGAGGTACGGCACCGGCGGCGGACACAAATCGACCTCGACAGGGCGCGGATCTGCATCACATCGAGTCGAGGGGGTGGGGTGGGGTTATTTTCGCGATAGGTGGGGACGAACCCTAGTACTACACGTGCTCGTGTCGACTCCGAGGTTTGGCTTGACGACATAGATATATGCGGTCCATGAATAGGTGCTCTGTCATTCGTACACCCAATACTGCGTACACCCAATACTGTATGCGTTCGGAGGACGCGCAGCGAGCGAGGACGGTGGTCCCGGAGCCGGGGATTTGCTGTAGCATAAGCGGTGACAGCGCACATCAATGGCGGGACATAGATAGGCAGTGCATGGACGACGGTAGGGCTGGAAGCAGTGAGGGAGATATCAACGAAGAGAGGGGATCCGCTGACGGTGCTGAAGAGGTGATTGGGACGCAGGCGTTCTGTGCTGCGATGACAACATGGGCTGACGGCGAGAAGTGGATCTCCCAGAAATCAGCGACGAACGGAAGGGAGGAAGGCCGGGCATGCAGGCAGAGGGCGACCGTACAACTCGCGCTGAAGTGATTTCAAGCGTAGGACAACGGAACGACGTGCTGACCGTGGCCCCTGCGTGAGTCGAAGCTTGGAATTGACGCGTAGGTACTGAAAGATACGATCCCGGATCCGAACATTGTTGGGATCGCACAGTAATCGCGCGGGTCGACGGCACGTGTGGGGAGGACATGAGCACCAATCGGATCGGCGCGACGCCCGTGCGCATGGACATCCATCAGGCGTAGATCAAGCAAGTCCAGCTAGATGACCGTGCGGCGCCGCGCGGCGAGCGGGTGCTACAAGCCAAGCAACAACATCAGCGCACGACACGCTTGCGCGAGGGAGCGCGGCGTGCCAGCGGGGCGTAGGGGGAATGGTGCGATTACGGTGACGAGCCAACGCCTATGCGTTGATATTCACGTTCACGTTGACGCGTTGACGAAGTGTCGGGTGCGGATGGCGAGTGGGTCGAGCTAAAACGGACTTGGAGGCAGCGTGTGTGGGCGCGTTCGTGCTCATGCTCGTGTTGAGTTCTCCCGCCCAGGGGCTGCGACTTGGCCGCTCGGTGCGGTTACGTCTAACTCTGAAGATCATACATCGACGCTGAGGGGCTTTACCTGAAAATGCACGCGTGCGAAGCATCAGGGCAAGGCGAGAAAAGCCCGTGGGGCATTAGAAGTCGTGGCTTGGAGGTTCACAACTTCAAGCTCGGAGCTCGCTACACATTGAACGCGGCGAGGGACAAGAACGGCGAGGGAGTGGGAGAAGGGAAGAAGGTACGAGCTCGCCGCCATAGCGCATACGCACGGCCTGCGCTGCCGGGTTGAGACCGAGGACGGGGTGAGATTTCAGCGTGAATGCAGCTTGTACAGGTCCTGGGAGATGGGTAGCGGACGTGGGTTGCGCGCGCTGAGTGAGGTGGGGTGAGGTGAGGTGTGGTGTGGCGGGTTGTGTAGTGCTGAACGACGTGCGTACGCATCCTCGCGTCGACTCGGAGGCGCGACTTGATGGTGTGATCCAATATAGATGTGCTGTGAGCTTTCTGTCGTTCGTAGGTCTGCCCTTCTTGAGGTAAAAATCTGATAAACACAGATGTGTGCGTGCCGAGGGCGTCCGCTTGAGCGAGGCTGATATCTCGCGTGAGCCGGAGCATCGACTCAGTAAAAGCGCTGATATTCCGAATTCATGATTCACGGGCAAGCGGTGTGAGGACGGCGTCGAAGTGGAAAGAGGCGGCGGGTGTGTCAACGAAGGCGAAGGGTGCGGCGTCCCGATGATCATGTCGGTGTAGGTGTTCATAGGATTCAGGAACTGGAGCGACTGTGATTTGAGTTGCAAGTATTTCGAGATGAGGCGCTGACGTTCAAGTTGGTAGAAATCAAGATTAGGGGAAACATAGCGCTGCGCGTGACTGACGCGTGGACACCCCTTGCTGGTACGAGAGGGGGGAGAGGTGGGAGAGGAAGAATGTGCTTGTGCGCGATACTAGTTCCAGTGGGATTCTTGCTGAGTACGTGCCAATGGCGGACGGAGGGAGCAGGGGCGGGTGTGCAGGCGGCGGGGGGGAAGCGTACGACCCGGTCGTGAGCAGCATTGAGGAGCAGTGGACCTTGACGTGCAAGAGCTTGAGTTTGACATGCAAGTAGAAGGGCCACAGGAAATGTCCGTGGCATGTCCGTGGCATGTCCGTGGCACGTCCGTGCGTCCGTGGCACGCACAGGCCAATGTCCGTGCACGTCCGTGCGCGGTCCGTGCATGTATGATGTCTGTGCGTGAAATTGTAATAGTATATGAGCATTGATACGCTTGCGAGCGCTCTACGTGCGAACAACGGCGACGAGCAAACAAACAAAAAGAAACGAAACGAAATGGGACGA
>JAEKIV010000354.1:0-50901 GCA_016801325.1 Hypholoma fasciculare
CGGCAGGATTCGGCCGGCATATTTCCAAAAATAACTTATTCCCTTTCTGAGAATAAAGTTCGGGGTCAAAAGTGAACAACTTTTGTTGATCTCCCTTCCGGGCGCTCAGGAGATTTCCGGCGGAGAATAAAATCGGAGTTGAAAACGGAGAGACTGCTCATCCGACGAATTACGAGCGCTTCTCACTTTAGGTGGAGTTCTTGCCGATGAATATTACTTGAGCAACGAGAAAAACATAAACCTCTAAGCGTCATTGTTTGGCACCCCTGACTTCTAATTTACATTGAAAAGCGGTGCGCACAGGGTTTATTATTTGTACGCATGTTAATATAAACGACGCCTGCTGAATGCATCCCTGTGCCGTATTTTTTTCCGTGAATTATCCATATTACAATTTCAACAGTAAATTACTTTGATTTTATAGTCAAAATACCATTTGGTAGGAGCGAATCGGTGGCGTTGACGAATATCGTTAGATTCCCGCATATGGTTCCTGTTATACTATATATGGAAATGCAGCATCCTCGACATGACGGCGGGTTGCACGTTCGTCGAATGGTCATAAGGATGAGCATATCAAAAAGATCACTATATATTATTATTCAGAGTATATACAGTTCTCATGTCAGCATAAGATGATCTGCCGCGGGCGATCACGAGGAGTGGCGAAAGGTTGGAAGAAATCAGAGACGGGTCCTGTATAGAGAGCTTGCTGGACAGTTCGTGCACCAGTGTTTCCATATTTCATCATCACTGTAGGAGTGCTGCAAACTCCGCTCATGCTTCACCAGCCTACTGTCATGTTTCCTTTAACTTCAATCCACGTAACTTTCCGGAAGGAAGAGATCAGCGTGAAGGTGCTTGGCGACGGGTCCTGTAGAGAGCTTGAGGGACAGTTCGTGCTAGCAAGCACCGAGCGGAGTTTGCAGCACTCCAACAGTGATGGTGAATTTGGAAACACCGGGCCGCTGTCTGCAACTCCCAAAAAAACACCCGAGCTACAGTTTAATTGTGGGGACTCAGTCACAATAAGCCACAAAGTCTGTAGCTTCTATTACTCTTTCGTGTCATATTTGATTTACTCAGTCTTCAACAGTCCACCTGGTCATTTTTGCTTTAACTTCAATCCACGTAGCTTTTCGGAAGGAAGAAATCGGCGTGAAGGTGGTTCGAACTTCGCAGACACCTTCAAGTTCTAGGTTTAATGTCGCAAGATTAAAATCTCCTTCCTATTGATAAAATTGCACGGCGCTGGCGGGTGAAGGCGTGGCGATGGAAGGCGGAATTTTGGAAGCTTGGAATCATGCAGGAGCTCATGTGAGCACCTTGCGTACCCCACAAGTGACAGGAATAACAAAGTTAGAGTGAACGATAGCCGAAGGCTGCCTAGAGCAATGTGGACTCAAGCTAATCAAAGCCAATAAATAAATGATTTTAGCAGAGGTATTGAGTATAAAAGGGCCATGAAACACCATCGTCCATCATCCTTCCATCGGATAATTTGAAAGGTGAGCTCTCCAGAGCTCTCTAAAGCTTCCACAGCTCGCCTCGACACTGACTCGATTTTTTCCAGCATAAATCACTCTTGAATCTATCACTATGTCTTGCACTAGCTACGCCACCATCAAAGCGGAGGAAACGTCCGTCTACAGCAAATTCACCGTCAAGGGCGGCATGTGGGTCAACCCCGCCGACCACGATGAGGGCGTCGTCGCCACCTCCTACAGCGTCAACTCGGACGTCACCGTCCCCAAGTTCTGGTCCGGGGACAAGACGCTGACGCTCTTGTACGACAACGACATGATCACCGGCGGCTTCGATAGCTTCCGCGGCACGGTTGGCGCCGGGACGATCTTCATCAAGACCGGCAGAGGCATCACCATCAAAGGCCCCATCTCGGGCGGTCCGGCGGAGGGACAGACCATTGTCGGCTCTGGCACCTGGACCAAGGGCTGAGCGTTTGAACGGTGGAAGAAAGAAATAGAATATCATGCGGGTTCTTGTTGGTCACAGTTCTCCAGGAAATGGCTCTTTTGTCTGTAGTCGGCGCGCGCTCTAAATGTAACACCACCTTTTGCCTTGATCGAGTTGTGTGCGCAGCGGTATAGTCTCCATATTTCTTCCCAGATAAGAACAAGTGGGGAACCTGTCACATCAGTTCACCAGCTTACAGCCGTTGCGTCAAGCTATTCCAAGAATCTTCGATCTCGTCTGATGAGCCCAGTTTATTTCACTCCGGAGTCGCCTCTTCACGGAGTATAAATATGACCTCCCCACTGGTCCGGTGACAAGCCGTTTCTCACTGAGAGACCGAAAGGCTCAAGAAAGGCTCCCCTCAGCTCGCTTCTTCACGGAATATAAATACGGTCTGCACACGGGTGCGGTGACGCGCCGTTCCTCGTCGAGAGTCCGTGGGCGTTGCCAGCGGGCTCACGGTGGACTTCGAGGAAGATCTCACAACAGTTCATTTGACTCTCAATTTGTTTGCATCGTCCAAATCGTGTCTCCAGTGCCGTTTCTAGCTTTTCTTATTACCGCGCTTGCCGCTAATGAGCATGAGATTTTTTTAAAAAAAAAATAATCATGATCTATCTTGTACATATACATACTAAATGCGCAAGCGTATCAAAACAGCAGTGCGGCGCAAGTGATTTGAGCGTGTGGAGAAGGTGGCGTATCGTGGAGGCGCGTCGCGCACGTGTGCGCGATGCGGCGCAAAACGAGCGCTTAGAGAGCGCGTGTTGTAAATTGGCGTCGGCCTGGCTTACAACGCGTGCGATCACTGGCGCGCCGTTTTTTGTCGAGAGTCTGTGAGCCTTACCGTGCGGCCAACGGCGGGCCCATGATGGATGTAGAGGAAGGATGGTTTATTCGGCGCGCGTTTACATTCGCGCCGTGTCTATGCCGTCGCTAGCTTTTCTTGGTACTAGGTCTTCGATGCGCGATTTATTTATTTCTTTCAAAAAAAAAAAAAAAGATCTGCCTCCTACGCACGCCACTGCGCTCACGCAATGTCCGCCACGAGTAAAACAGTGTTCGCTCCCAAGTCGCTGATGACAGTCAGGGTCGACAAGGTCAGCGAATACACCGACTATAGTCGCCCGGCTATCGACTATAGTCGTCGCCCATATCCGGATTTAGAAACACAGTCGTCGACTATAGTCGCCTTAGCGAGTGACTTTTCCGACTTTAGTCCTCTTTAGTCGCCGACCTGGTCGACCTTGATGACGACCATCCGCCGGCCCAATGGCCCGCGGGTCCATATCCGGAAAATAGTGCCCCATTTGGCTGTGCGTCATCAGTGGCAGCGGTGGCCTCAGGCTGACTCGGAATCGCAGCCAGTGTTATGTGCGAGATGTCTCACATGCGGACAGGGTACACGCGCGCTAGGCTGTGCTGATATCTTTGCACAGTCAGCATCTCTCTTCTCGTTACACGATGCTCGGCGCAAACGTCTGCAGCATCCCAGATGGCGGGCTTCAACGCTGCGCGCTTAACTTTCGCCCGTACATCCCTCTGTGGCATTGACACATGAAGAGATGGGTGGCGCGGCATTTAGCCCAGCTCAACGCCACATTTGTTTAAGAGTTCGCTCATGCCGCGTCAATTTACCACCACAAGCGAAATAAATCCACAAAACCATCGAGATCGTACTCACCTTATACTAACAATAATATTCAATCGAACTCGGTGAGCATCCATTTCACACTTTACTCGCACTTCACCCAAAGTTCGGCCGAAAAAAAAATTAATAAATAGGAAAATACACTAGCAATACAATAATCAAACAACAACCAAAAGCAACAACTCCAGCGTCCTATGTCCGCTCGCCACGCAGCCTGCGGGCCAGTGCGAGATCTTTAGGCTGGATGGTAACACGCTTGGCGTGGATGGCAGCCAAGTTGGTGTCTTCGAAGAGCGAGACGAGGTATGCCTCGGCGGCTTCCTGGAGCGCCATTACGGCAGATGATTGGAAGCGGAGATCAGTCTATGAGGGGAGGTGAGTCAGTGAATGAGTCATTTGGAGTTTAGTGGAGGTATTTGGTTAGTCACCTTGAAGTCCTGCGCGATTTCACGGACGAGACGCTGGAAGGGGAGCTTGCGGATGAGGAGCTCGGTCGACTTTTGGTAGCGACGAATTTCACGGAGGGCGACGGTTCCGGGCCTGAAGCGATGGGGCTTCTTCACACCTCCAGCGGCGGCCTATTGAAAGAAACTTAGCAAACGAAAACCTTTGAGGCGGCCTTGAAGACTCACGGCAGTCTTGCGCGCCGACGATTTAGCAGCGAGCTGCTTGCGGGGCGCCTTGCCTCCGGTAGACTTGCGGGCAGTTTGCTTTGTGCGGGCCATTGGTGTTTAGTTGGCGGTAGTAGGTGGTGGTGGTGGAAAGCAAAGGGCGGGTAATGGAAGGCACTTCCCGATCCGGCACTCGTTATATATAAACGCGGGCGCGCCGCCCACGTGACATCCGCGCTGCTGTTGATTCAACAAACGGGAAATACAGCACAGCCACCCCGTGCGTCGTTATATAACCGGCGGGGAGGGCCGTCGCTGCTTTCATCCTGCTTTTTGCACACAACACTACCACCACCACCGCCGCCGCTCACCCACCCACCACTACAAATTTTATAACATGTCTGGACGCGGAAAAGGAGGAAAGGGACTCGGAAAGGGCGGAGCCAAGCGCCACCGCAAGATTCTTCGTGACAACATCCAGGGTGCGCAGTTGTATTTCTTTGAGCGTTTTTGGACTTGCTAACATGTGTATTCAGGTATTACCAAGCCCGCTATCCGCCGCCTCGCTCGTCGTGGAGGTGTGAAACGTATTTCCGGTCTCATCTACGAGGAGACCCGTGGTGTTCTCAAAATCTTCCTCGAGAATGTGCGTGTCATCAATGCCACCGACTCGCCTCGTTGTCTAATCTAGTCTTTCACAGGTTATTCGCGACTCAGTAACGTACACCGAGCACGCAAAGAGGAAAACAGTGACCGCACTCGACGTCGTCTACGCTCTGAAGCGCTCAGGGCGCACGCTATACGGATTCGGTGCTTAGATTTGGTGTGGACTTAGCATTTGTACCTCTACTTGTATTTTATCCCGTTCTATTTATTTTTTTCGCCGCATTCACTGCCTGTGTGACTTTGTGCGTTCCCACCGGCGCTAGCTGAGGTGCCTTTTATCTCTATCAGTGCTTGTTCCAGAAAATAAGCGAGCGTGGCTCCGTCGATCTTCCGTTCGCCGACATCGCACCCGACCCATTTACCCGGGGATTCACCGTCTGATATAGGTCCTGCCCGCGCGTGCTCACGCTCGTGGATGGCAAACTCGTCCTTCGTTCTTCCCCCCACAAGACACTCCCAATAGCTCCCGCAGGATTACAAATAAGCCTCTGATGGCGCTTCCAAACGAGACCCTCGCCGCCATTCTCAGCGAGCTCCCGCCGCCCTCGCTAGCGGCCGTCGCCTGCGTCTCCGTGCGCTTTAACGCCGTCGCCGAGCGCATCCTCTACGCCTCCGTCTACATCGCAGAAACGCTCAGCGAAGCTTCGCCCCTACCATATCGCACTCTGCACTGGTGCGAAGCCATGCGCCGGCGCCCGCATCTGTTCGACGCCGCGCGGCGCCTGCATATCCGATGGCAGTCCACCTCGCCGCCCGCGCCGCCCGCGCCATACCTCCCCAGCGCATGCGACGAGCTCGCACGCGTCCTGCGGCACCTCTCACTACTCGAATCGCTCGACCTCTTCCTCGGCCCCGCAAACCTCGTCCCCGCAACTAATCAACACCCACCGCTACACGCCGTCGAGCGCGCCGTCGCGGGGTGCCGCTTCGCGCAGCTGCGCGCGTGCGCGCTCGGCGCTGACGCCGCGAAGGGCGCGCAGGCGTACACGCGCGCGCTCGGCGCGTTCCTCGGCGCGCTCCCGCCTGCCTTGCGCGCGCTGCGCCTCGACCTCACCGGCGCGCCGCCTGGCCTCTCCCCGCGCGCGCTGCCATCTTTAACACATTTCCGCGGGAGCGCCGACGCCGCGGCGGCGCTGCTCCCCGGGCGGCCCGTGCGCGCGCTCGCGCTCGTCGGCGACGACGCGGACGTGACGCGCGAGAACCTGCCGCGCATGGCGGCGACCGCGGGCGCGCTGCGCGCGCTCGACCTCTCCGCGATGCCCGCGCGCCCGCTGCTCCTGCGCAACGTGTCGACGCACCTGCCCGCCGTCGAGAGCCTCCGCGTGCGCCTCGCGCTGCGGCACACGCTGCACTACTCCTTCTCCGGCATCGTGAGTCGCCGCCCACTCCGCCCGCCGAGGCTCCGTGCTGATCGCCTGCCCCAACTCTCCTCTCCCCTACCCCGCAGCGCATCCTCGCAGGCCTGTCGAGCGTGCTGCACGCGTTCGAGCGGCTCGCGTTCCTCGACCTCTCGCCGACGGGCGTCGACGGCGTCGGCCGCGCGGACTCGCGCGAGGAGCTCTCGCTCTGCACGGAGTGGCACCGCGCGTGCCCCTCTCTGCGCCGCGTCGTCTTCCCCTCGCAGACGGACTGGGTCCTGCGCGCGGACGGCGCGTGGGCGCTCGTCGTCGCCGCGCAGGACTGAGAACTACTTACCCCCCCGACCGCGTGCGTGCGTGCGCCGGCTGCGTGCGGCGCGAAGCCTGCGTGGAACTCGCCAATACAGCGAAGCCCGCCGGCCATCCCCCAGGCTATGTATATCCCGCGCAGAACCCACACGTCCGAGCCTATTTCACGACCCCGCGGGGACGGCCTGCTATATATACCCCCTCGCTGCTCACGCCCACGCGCGCCGCCGCCGACTAGTACGATACCGATACCGACTTATGTATACAACAACACGGAGTGCAGATAAATAATGTAATACGAAAGGAGACCGCGGAGTACACGTTGAAATAGCAAATACATATTGTAGGTCGCAGAGAAATGAAGTAGTTGCACCAACAAAGCGTCCTGGCCAGAGCATGCGCGAAACATAGGTGGGTATCATATGATATCAGGGCGTCGCTCGCGGGCAGCGACAGGGAATCCGGGGTGCGCTGCGCGCGGGGGGGCAGCACAAGACAAGCTCACTCTGATTCGTCGATAAAGATATCCGTATAGCGGTTGAGAATCGTCTCGATCGCCTGGCAATTCAAATGGCGCACGCATGAGTAACACCAACTGACGACAATCAAGGAGAAAGCTCGGACCATGTTCTGGAACGTCGTGTCGGACATGACCCCGCCCTGCCCGTTCGCCGACGTGTGCAGCCCAAAGAGCGTCGGCCCAAACACGATCGCCAGGTTCTGCATCGACATCGCGTTCTCCCCCGCATGCTGGTTGATCCTGCGCGCCAGAAGGGGCAGAGACAGAAGTCAGCAAGCGTGTCTTTTCTCGCGCGGCCGCGGGTGTGTGGGGAATTACCGATGCAGGTGACCCAGGAAGTACTTCAGCGTGGCGTAGTTGGGATCCGGCAGCTCGTTGACGCGCTCGTGCAGCCGGATGTGCCGCAGGCGGTCATTTTCAATTTCTGTATCGCCATAGGTCACGCAGCCTGTCAGTTTTTCCGGGCGCAGGTTCGATGGGGAAACGGCCACACGCACTCGCCGCGTCAATAAAGCCTTGGTGTAGGGTGTTCGTCAGCAGCGGGTCCGGTAGCTCACGCAGCCACATCTTCAGGACGCTCGTCACGTTATTTATATCCCCCGCCCATTCTGGCGCATCTAAATCGACCGCCTCCATGTCTATATTTGAAAGCACAAATATAATTCATAGGCAAGGAAATGGAAATCGTCAAGCAGTCTGCGTCAGCGGGGCCAGTAAGACGAGCAAGTGGGAACGCACCTTTTTCGAGCCTTGTTCGCAGGTTCGCAACCTTGCTTGTCGTGCCGCTGACCCGATAGATGCCTTGGTTCCTAATCCCGTACTTCTCGATGGCTTCACAGCATTTAGTCATGATTGGCGGTATCTCAACATTGTCTCGAAGCATCTGCTCGGCGAGGTCGACGCCAAACGTTGGCCGTCCCTTGTCTTGTAGGCCGTTGATGCCATTCGTGGTCGGCGATACCGCCGTGTGCGTCTTCTCGTTGAATGTCGGGAGCGGTGGAAGCTGCGACAATGGCTATTAAGCCAGGCAGCCTCTATGAATGTAGATTAACTTACAAAGCCCTCGTCCGACGGGCCTTCTCGCCGTGGTCCCCGCGGTGGAGCACTACCCCGTGCGAATGCATAGTTCTGCATATATGTCTTGAAGTCACCACGGTTGTCTATCGTCTCTATGGTCGCCTTTAACCCGAGCCCTATAGCGAGTCGTATAAGTTAAGAACTATGAAGTATGTATGACTTACCCTCATCGCCGGCTGGAACCAGGGTCGAGCCGTCGCTCAGGACGATGCTCTCAAAAAGGAATGCATAACGCGTGAGATGGTACTGCGTGCCCAGGTCGACCTCGTCGGCACACTCCTTCAGCGCCTAGAACCAGATCAAGGCGTCGGTTAAGCGCCGACAGCGGACATATGACGACTTACGCGCAGAATCCGCGGTAACTGAAAGTTGAAGTACTCCTGGCGCATGCCCTGCGTCTCTGTCACAGCCTTGCGATACTGGTCGGACGCGGTCGATAGCCGTTGGCGGATATCATCTTCCTGCCGCTGAATCTGCACAGACGGTGAGCTAGGAGCAATATCGGTGGTGCCAACGCACATTTCCAGGGTTTTTGCCCTTCAAGAGCAAGCCACCTTTTGCGACTGCCTTGCCGATCGCCCGCTTCCCGCCTGCGCCTCCTCCCGGTCTGTTCGCCATACCGTTGTCCTTGAACGACTCGCCCTCTTTCTGCAGCAACACGCGCTCCAGCTCTTCAGAGGTAAAATCCAGCCGGTTCTTGCATTTCTCTGTAACACCTTCGGACTCTTGCAAAGCTCGCTCATAGCGCGTCGCAAGGTCTTTGGTCTGTAGAGGCTCAGCAATGGAAGAGAAAACAGACGATACACCCGGCGCACCTGTTTCCGGTTCTTGTCAACCTCTTTGACCAACGTAGCCAGCTCCTCGCTCATTTCATTCAAACGCTGTGCAAAGCGCAGCCTGTTGTCCGCCATCGACTCGTGAATTTTCATCGACGACTGCCACGCCGACACGAAAGTCCTTTGAAGGTGTGAGCAATGGCTTACCCAAGATGCGCTGACTCTCACCCTGCTTTCCCGTCGTTAAGTGCATACACGTCGGATG
Source organism: Hypholoma fasciculare (assembly GCA_016801325.1). Taxonomy (NCBI): domain Eukaryota; kingdom Fungi; phylum Basidiomycota; class Agaricomycetes; order Agaricales; family Strophariaceae; genus Hypholoma; species Hypholoma fasciculare. Next base: position 9,208 of record JAEKIV010000354.1, read on the forward strand.
TTGAGCGCGCGAGTTTCTGCAGCGTCTTGCCGTACTCCTCCTCGATCATCGCCCGCTTCTTAAAGAACACCGACGCTTCCTATCCACAACGCATATAAGCATAAATGCCCGACGCGCGCACAGCGCGCTACTCACCCGGCACGAGACCATGCCCTGCTTGATGCGGTCGAGCAGCAGTGGCACGCCACACTGAAGGAGCGGCAGGTCAGCGGGGGCGTCCGCCAGCGCATACAGTACATACATCGAGTTCGCAAAGCGCGCGAAGAATATTCTCGTCGAATGTGGGCTCTACGAGGCTTGGCGCGCCGCTATGTATGGTCGCTAGTGTGTCCCGGCGATCGTTCGACTCCCGCCACGGCTGGCTGCGCGCCGCCTTCCCGTGCGCATCGCTCGGCGCCCTACTGTAAGACTCGCTGCTTGAGCGTGGCTGCGGCGACGTCGACGAGAGATGGGCGCCCGCGGACGAGCTCTCCTCGACGGAGTCGAGTGATTGGAACGACGGTCGGCCGTATGTGGCCGCGGTGTGGCCGTGGCGATCCGAGTGGTCGCTGCTCTCGAACGCCGTCGATGAGGTGTATCCGTCCTCCGCCATAGCCAGCTGCCGGGTGGGAGGATGAGTGGATACAAAAAGCGAACAGAAAAGATAGATATCGTGGTGGGGAAGGAGGAACTCCGGTTTTGCATTCCGGCATCATGTCTCCGGCACGTGACTGGGCTAGGCGCCGTCCAGTTTCCCCAAATTTCAACTTCGCAGTCTAATAGTTACTACCATCGCGCCACGCTCCACAATTGTATGATGCACTAGCGCTGCAACGGATATAATACTCCTAGGATGGTTACGAGGGGACCAGTTGTCGTCTCAGACGCGTTCGAGGCAGTCACCGACGTGGACGAAGAAGTGCTTGCTTTCTCTCTGCATGCCAGTGTCAAGCTGAATTGACTAATTTGTGATAGTCAGATCTTCATATTGTACTCTGAGTTACAACGCAACAGTGAAAATGATACAACAGCGCAATTTCGGGGACTGGGATACGTCGACTCGCATAAAGATGTCCTTGAAGTCAAGTTTGTCATAAAGGATGCACTGCCTCCGTCGACTCCTGTTGCGGCCCCGTCAAAAAGGCGGCACGCGAAACCTCCAAAGGTCGCCCAGCCTTCGGAGAAGACCGTGGAGATTGAGCTCATGCAGGACAAAACGGCGTTGCATAGCAGGAAGGGCGACACGGGAAGCGTCGTGTGGAAAGCGAGGTCTGCTCGTTTTCGCTGTCAAATGTACTCACTATTTATTTTACCGACGTATGCTTCAGTATAGACTTTGCCCAAATGATCCTCCAACAGTTCTATTCGGGGTCAGAATTAGGTCTTCTAGATCGCGAGAATATTCATACCTATCATGTTCTGGAGCTCGGGTGCGCAATCTCATTTTTAAATTAGCCTGTAGTATTGACATTCGGGATCTATGATCTATCCAGTGCTGGGACCGGGCTTCTCAGTGTCGCACTCTCGCCTCTCGTCCGACACTATACAGCTACGGACATTGCTCCTCTGATCCCTCTCATTCGCAAAAACGTCGCGCATAACTTTCCAGCCCATTCAGGAACTCAACTGAGAGGCTCAGAGAAAGGACTCAATATCTCAGTTGAAGAACTCGACTGGATAGCCGTTGAATCTGCTTCTCCATCACAGCGGACAAAAATATACAACACAGAGGAGCGTCCTATTGATCTGCTGCTTGTTGTTGACTGTCTCTACCATCCAGTTCTGATCCCTCCGTTTCTAACCACCATTGAATACTTGACAGTACCTGGACGCACGGCTGTACTGATCGTCTCGGAACTCCGCGCTGAGGATATCATGCGGGATTTTATGCATGGCTGGCTTGACAAACCTGGATGGGAGATCTGGCGGATCCCGAACAATGACCTTGGAAAGAACTACGTTATCTGGCTTGGCTGGAAGGCTGTCAATATATTACACGATGAATAGAAGAAGTTGAGTACATCAATCTTGGAATGTTATTGACTATTTTCATAAATGAGAGGAAAACTTGAACGAACTTCAAGAAAAGTTACAATTTCCGCATAGTGCATAAGGAGTAGTAAGTAGGTTTTGACAGCAAATCCTGCTTACATGTGGACGGGAAAAAATACGAGGATTGAAATTTCAATGTTTAAAGGCGCCAATTCTCTTGAGTTCCAATTCATAGGGTCCATATTCTTTAAGTGGGGAAGACTCCCCACCTCTGCGGCCAACTAACCAAAATCTCGCGGTATCGTCCCACGTTATGCCATCTTCGGATCCGTGGTATTCCAGACCTCCAATTTTGCATTCGACGTACTATCATGTCCAGAAAACATTGTTGAGTCACTATAACATAACAGTACTCCTTGAACGCTCACCTTATCATAAACAAGCCATCTCGCCTGCATCCACCCAGCCAAACCATGCTCGTGGATCACACCGGTAAGGCAGGCGTAAACCTTGACAAGATACGGAGACGCCCAAAAAATAAACGGGCGCTCATTGATATGATCATCGTGTATCCATATTCCTGGAGCATTTTCACGGGCAGAGTCGTAAACGGGTGCCACGGCAAGCGTAGCCCGCAAGCGGCGAAACGAAGCCGACTCCGGAGGGGACGACGTCGGGCGGTCAGGGTACTCCAACTGGTCGATCGCAGCCTGCACGATAGCCTCGCGGATTTTTCCGCGCGGCTCATTGCCTCCCCAATAAGTCTCGGGGTCGATAGTCGCTTCCCACTTGTCGCTGATGCTCTTGTTGATAGCTTCCCATAGCCACTCTTTGTCTTTCTGTGCAAATGCGGCCTTTATGTGTATGAGGCCTGGGGCCGAGGTCTCGGGATCGGGGATGTGACGTTGGCTTGCCGGGGTCATCACGTAGACCATTGGGCGTGCTGTGGCTTTCGGCGGGTAGTACCCTGGCCGGGGGAATTGTTTGCCTGGACCGTGCTTCGCTCGGAATTTGGCTTCCTTGTCGTCAAGCCTGCACAGTATGTTAAAAAGATTGTGCTTTCCAACAGAAAAAAAATACCAGGACTTACATCCTCTCAAATCCTGCCGGTCCACCATGTGCGCCCCAAGCCAGCATTTCGACCTGCTTCTCTTTGTACATGTACTTAGGCCTGATTGTGTCGACGCCATTGATCTTTATGACTGTTCTGTATGTGCAGTAGCGTCAGTGGAAGATTTATTCTTCAGTGTGATGTACGTACTGCTCAGATTCGAACGTCAACCCACTCAAGGCGCTGGCGGCAATATGATAATTCGCACAAGCGGCAGTTTTATTTATCTGACAGAAAAAAGCCATTAGAATCAAGATACTTAAACGCATCTGAACTCATACCGTCGCATCATCAGGTATTCGAGAAGCCCGCCATTGCGATCTGTCCTCTTCACCTCTCTTCTTCCGTGGACTTTTTGCCGGGCTTTTCGGTTGGCTGGTCTTTGTAGGCGACTTTTGCGGTGCTATCTTTGGCATCTCTGCAAGCTTTTGGCCGTTGGTCAACAGGTAACGTCGCTGACGCGACTTGCAGCGTCGGGTCCTATGGCAAACTTAGATGGGTGTGAGTGCAGCAACAAAGGATATGGGCCACGACTGCCGAGATGCTGGCTCGGGCCCAGGTCACTATTGCTCCAATTTGGCTTGCTGATACTTATTTGGCCTATGGAATTGCTTGGAACCAATTAGACGCTCAAGTTGCACCTGAGCTCGAGTACTTATCAACGTTCCAACAGCGAATAAGGCGGTCTAAAATAGCCGATCTGGAGATAGACACGAAGCAGATCTAAAGCAGACCTCTTATTTTTTTTTGCGTGCATGAATTTCTGGAAGCTGTTCCTTGGCTGTTTCTCAAATCAAAGCAGTCATGGGTCTGAGGAGAGTTCTAAATATGTGACTTTGAAGTTTGTTGACACATAAGATGAAGGTAGACGAAGGCAGAACAACGCGGCGATCATGATCGCGGTGGTCGATAAATTTGATCGCTGTGATCGCTTCTATTTTTTCCACAACCACCACCACCAGCGCCGGCCAACCTACATGTTCTACTACATATCCTTCCTTCGACCCCCCCCAGTACAGGCAGGGCCGTATGGAACCGTCTCTATCACGCCGCAGATTTCCAACGATCTGCGCACTGACACGCTCGACACGCCACAAGACCTGTATTATGCCTGGGTATTGCACGCGCCGATCCCGCCTAACCTGAAAGCGCCGTTAGTCACGAAGCCGGTCAAGTTCACAACGTTGCGCCCGGCGTCAGCTTACAAGGCTCTCGACATTCCTGTGCCGAACGGTGTGCGTGAGGGGCAACACTGGCGTCTCGTGCTCACAGGCGCGGCGCCGGCCCTGGGCGATAACACGGGCGTAGCAGCAGGCATCGCGTTCGGCGCGCGCGACATCGGGCGCGCGCCGTTTCCTGTGATGTCGATGCCAATCGCGTTCATAGGGCGCGGCTCAAAGGGCGCTGCAAAGCAGGAGATGATTGAGCGCACGTTCCTCGTGCCGTGCCGCGCGGATGGTGAGGACCAGGGCGTGAAGGCACTTGCGGCGCTGAGCTTCCGCGAGAGCACGTCGTTTGATTTGGACAAGGTGCGTTCGGGTGGGGGGTGTAATAGATGCACTGCTGATGCTCTGTAGCACGCAGAAAATCTGGGATAGTGGAATTGGACTGAGCGCGTTCCTAGTGCATCTATATGAGAACCCAGGCGTACCGGGAAGCAATCCAGGACGGGATCGGCTGCGCGATGCGCTTTTCGCAGAGGCGCCGCGGACGATATTGGATTTAGGTACGTGTATCTGTTACCCTCATGCCCCGATACTTATCCCAGTCTAGGCGCCGGTATCGGAATGGCGGCCATCGCTCTGTCCGTGATGCGCTCTCGCCACGCCTCTTCAGAGCAAGACAAAGATCACGTCCTCGCGACGGACGTCGGTACGCTCTTCTCAAATCAAATACAATATGCATAGCTAATGATTTTCAGAATCCGCCATCCCTCTCCTCGAACGAAATATCGCCGCGAGTTCTGGATACTACCAATCCGCTACGCCCGAAGCACTCGTTCTTGACTGGGACGACGATGAATTTCCCGACAGGATCAGAAACCTCGATGGGTTCGACGTCGTCCTGTAAGTACCCTTCCTGCTAGTCGCCCGTGCTTAATAAATAATTCATCTCATATTTAACCAGTATGGCTGACGTCGCGTACAATGTTGCCTCCTTCCCATCGCTCACGCGCACACTCAACAAGCTAGCGCGGCACGGCTCCAAGTCGCCCGCCATCCTGCTCGGGTATAAGGAGCGCGATCCGAGCGAGCGCACGTTCTGGGAGATGATGGCGGCACTGGGAATCAAGTTCGATAAAATTAGCGAGCGGCCGGGAGCAGGCGGCGCGCCGGTAGAGATCTGGCTGGGGCGCGTGTGCGAGCAGTGAGTCACTCGATTTGGTTCATGGTGGATTGGACGAGGGAAAAAAATTATTATAAGTCGGCCGGGATACAATTCTAATGCGTAAGATTAAAATTAGACAATCATTGCTCTCTCTTTCGAAGAGTATCCACTGTATATAGCATTGGCAGAATGGAGGTACAGTGTTGGTAGGGCGGCGAGGCTCTAGCCCTCCTAGATCCAACTGCTGTGCACCTGCTGTGGTCGTAAAGGCTGGGTAGAGGTACTCAAGAGAGAGTCGAGTAGATTCTTCTTGACGTATGCAGTAAATCAGAATCAGGGACCAGTGTAATTTCAGACCTGTGTGAAATCACGCATTCTTATTTTATATCTGAAAAATTCCTGGTAAAAGTTACAACTAGGATCGGCTATTCATGGGATCCAGAATTTAAATAAGAGCATATCAACATTTTTTGGCAGCTCGGCGTCGAGGCGGACCACTTGAACAAACTCCGGTTCTTAAATGCATGTGTCCGTGGAGAAATATGATGTGCGCTTCTTGGAGTCTGAGGTTTCCTGAATGGAGTTGATTCCTATCTTCTCATCATAGAATTTGCATGACAATATGAGCACTGCCGCCGAATAGATTCGAGACAGCTCGTACGGATCGTCGGGGTGGTGCGTGGGAGTTTCGGCTCGAAGTTGGGCGTCTATTTTTTTGCGGAATGCGAAATTAAAGCCGCTCATGAATTGGATACTGATTTCATCGTCCGAGATTCGGTTCTTACTCTTGAGGAAGTACGAAATTTTGCAGAAAGCGCGGTAATACTTTCCGAAGCTCTCGGTGCTGTCCATAGTTGTGGCTGCGTGCGTCTCCGTGAGGGAAGTGAGATCGTCATGCGAATACAGTCGATCTCGGTCCGATCCAGGATAGAGAACGCAAATATTGGTTTGAAAATCGATCCATGTAGAGCTTGTGCTAAAATATTCCCAAAGTTCTCTGTCACCACTAGGTGCGTAGCGGATAGCCCATTTGATCTTCTGCGACTCTGAAAGATGACATGTCTCCGCTAGTTGGTCGATGTCGTCGAAGAAAATATAAAGAAGTGCTGGGTTTCCATCATATTTTGGTGCGGAGTGGTGTGAACGGCTGGGCATCGGGAATCTTTGCGCCATTTAAGCCTCTTGCCTCGTGGTAAATCACTTGATTTAAGATGGCGAGCGAGGCCGGAGGTGGGTGGATGTTAGACTTCTTTGGCGGATTCCTGACTCGAGAGCTGCAGGGCAACTTCTGAATCAACGATTTGCTTGTGAGTGGCACTGCAATTTTACTGGGGAGGTACGAGGCACAAAAGGACTATTTATATAAAATCTACATGAGCCACCCGCACTCTTTAGTTTTTGAATTCGAGTCAGAATTCTACTGCGCTTTGAACATGAGGCTTGCGTTGCGTCGCCGCTTTGTTCTTGGTATTTGTTGTGCGTTTAATTTGGATTGATGGCGTCCGTAACGAGTGCTTGATCCGGTGGTTCGTTCCCACAACGCGTCGCCCCAGGTCGTTCCGATGCGCGATCGTCGTCAAAGCGTCTTCGAAACCTCGCACAGCTTGAATTACTGCGGTAGAGCTGCGGTAGATTGAGTTGACAACTATACTTCTGTCAGATCTGGATAGAAATCCTGATTAAATTATTTCCTTGTGTCATTCCACTTGCATTCGACGGACTGTACGCGTAGTTATTGGAGTGTCCAATTTCGCGGAATTCTAATATGCCTATCTTTCATACCTAGTACTAATAAACGGTGAGTTTTAGGGAATCAATTTGAAAGCCAGATAATATGGGATATACGCCAATCCATAAGTATCCAGAAAAGACTGATTGCGGTGCGGTTGTGTGGCAGACAAATCAAAATACAAGGTGATTTTACATTCAAAGTGCGCGACTACAAACAAAAGTGCCATTTCTTGCAAAACCATGACCAGCGATAATTCGTATGGTATCCTTCCACCACTCAACCCTTGGTCCAGGTGCCAGAGCCGACAATGGTCTGTCCCTCAGCCGGTCCGCCCGAGATCGGGCCCTTGATGGTGATGCCTTTCCCGGTCTTGATGAAGATCTTCCCGTCTCCAATCGTCCCGCGGAAGCTGTCGAAGCCACCGGTGATCATGTCGCTGTCGTACAAGAGTGTCAAAGCCTTGTCTCCGGAATAGAACTTGGGGACGGTGACGTCCGAGTTGACGCTGTAGGAGGTGGCAACGACGCCCTCGTCGTGGTCGGCGGGGTTGACCCACATGCCGCCCTTGACGGTGAGAGCTGTGGAAGCCTTAGAGAGCTCACCTTTCGAAGTACTTGGAAGGAAGAGTAACGAACGACATTGATCCGTGGCCCTTATGTACCCGACGCCTCTGCTAAAATCATTATTTAATTATTGAATTCTGCTAACTTGCAATCGGCATTGTTCTGGGCGACTCTCGGCTATCGCATACTTCGACTTCATTACTCCTGTCACTTGGCCTCGCATATGAGGTACTCACATGAGCTGTTGCATAATTTCTGCTTGTATTCCGCCTTCTACACCTGCAACGCCTTCCACTCTTATCGATTAGAAGCAAATTTTAATTATAAGAGATTAAACCTAGAAGGCGCAGCTGCCTTGAGGTCGATCTCTTCCCTCTGAAAAATTACGTGGACTAGTGTTAAAGCGAACATGACCGGGTGGGCTGTTAAAGAATGACCGGAGTTTGCAGCACTCCGACAGTGATAGCATAATAAGGAAACACTGAACCGCTATCTGCAACTCCACATTTGAATCGCGCCGACCTGGTGACCGAATGCCGCAGTGTTTATTTTTTCTATCACAGTCTCATGTCACCTTCCATGTATTCACCGCTTGGCACCGCGAACTGGAATCCAGCAGGCTTTCCGCAGGATTCATCTGATTTCATAAAACCTTTCGGCGCCGCTCCTCATGATCGCCCGCAGTAAATCATTTTATAATCGCATGAGCACAGTCAGTAATCTGAATAGAAATATCCGGTGATCTCCTCGATACGCTCATGATCACGGGCATTCGGCGGACGTGAAACTCACCGTCTCGACGGTGCTATGTTTCTATATTTGGTATAGCAGGGACCATATACGGGAATCTGATGGCATTAGTAAACGCCGCCGTTCGTCCAAGATTCGTCCCGACCAAACAGTATTCGGGCTCTGAAATATATTGATTGTTGAAGTCATAGCGTGTTATTTCACGGAAAAAATACGGTGCAGGGACGCATTCGGCAGGTGTCGTTCATATACTACCTCTGTGCAAATAATAAACCCTTCCCCAGGTAATGTTTTTCGGCAAAAAGTCGTCTACTGACTTGTTACAGTTGTTACAATTATATGTCTAGCTACGTTCGTGAGTACAAACTAAGGCTAATCGTACGATCATCCTCGCTAACTGACCTAAAGTAAGAGCGTTCGTAACTCGTTGCATGACTAAGACTGAGTTTTCGACTCCGACTTTATTCTCCGCCGGGGTTCTCCCGAGCACCACGAAGTTCGAACCGAGGCAAAACCGAGGTCCAAGAGTGCAACGATTTTGACCTCTAGAAGTCCTTCAACTTTCAACCTGCGAACCCTCTGAGTATTGGTAGCGTTTATTTTTGACCTACTTAGTCGATGAGAAGCAGGAAACGTAATTTGAAGTGTGTTATAGTCGATTGTGACTCTCAGATTTGCTCCACCCGGCTCAACAAGAAGAAGGATCGTGAAGAAGACGAGGAAGAAAACGCCACCGGCGATGAAAAAGATTTCGACCACGATGCCATGGCTTCCATCATACCTGTCGAAGACGGCGACGGTGACCGTTACACACGAACCCTATCATTTGTTTATCGTTCGCGGATGTAGTGCCCGGTACTCTCACAGCTACCGCTGCGTTTGGCGTTACCAAAGGTATTTGGGCCTTCCTTGACGGTCTCAATGCCACCAAAATCGACATCGCATATCGCGAGACTCCTGTCAAGGCCCAGCTCCCTTCCCTACCATTGAAAACGGCGAGCCTCTCAAGGAGGTCATTAAAAGTGTCTCCATCGCGCTCAGTCTTGCCATATCAGGTCGGAGGACCACGATGCAAGGTACTGTAGACACTTAATTCCACACCAGCAATAGGCTCTTTGCCTTCACCGTCCGTCGTAACTTGTTTCGTTACGGTACGTTTGCTTTCTACTTGAGCATCTAATATCTTTCTGATTCTGGCCAATCAAAGTCTGGACCCAAATAGGACGTCGTCAACCTTCAAGAATTACCTGGTCTCCATGCATGCACATATCGGAAAGCTCCTTGAGACTGTCGAATTCATCAATAGAAATGCCAACGCCCTCGCCATCAGGGTGCGAAGATTGACGTGTTCAAGGACTTCTACGTGAACATCAAGAAAGTTCAATCGAATTGCCCATTATTCCCAACGAAAACGACTGGCACTTTTCCCGAGGGAGGTGATTCTGGGTCTATCATTGTCTCTCCCCTCGGCGAGTTTATTTCCTTGCTCACCGACTGGACCAACAAAGGCACTGGGGGCTCTGATACTACTTACTCTACTCTGTTTACAGTTCGAGTGAATGTGGAAGCTGTGCTTGCAGAGTTTCTGATGCAAGCTTGTCCTGGGATGAGATTCCGGTCTTCTTGAGCGCAGTAACCGATTTTTCAACTGCAAAAAGTTTGCAAAAAGTTCCCATTGGCCTACATAGAGTAAATTACGCTTCTTTTAATCCGTCGGACAACTGCCCTGCGTTTTCGACTTCAGTGACGTGCGCAAGAAATGCTTTTCTCCGAACTCCCCTCCAGAATACTAATACAAGAATAATACTGATTTTCCTCCATCATGTTCTCCTTGCATCATTTTGAATTTTATTTACTCTCTCTCATTAGTAATAGGTCTGGCTAGTCTAAACCGGCTTCGAGTTGGCTTTAAGCGTCGAGGGAGCTTTTTGGGAGCTTAAAATCCTCCACGGGAACCGACTCCGAGGTCCCTATCAGATATCTGTGACGCCTGTAATAAGTATCACGTGATGGTGACACACGCGCGCCATTCTCGTGTCGTTTCTGGGGACACATTTGCTCTGAATCAACTAAAGGCTTGTGGGTATTCCGCCGCTCCGGCGCAGAACGCGTGCACACGTTTATCTCTTAAATAGTTTCGTGATTCTCTCGTCCTCAAGAATTCAGGAACATGGAAATCGACGAAATTGTTGAAACTTCTGATGTTGAAGAGCTGGAAGAAGAACTACGCCTCCGGCGAGCAAGTTCAGTGCCATTGGGGGAGGAAAGGCGGACCAAAAGCCCTGGCTTGGATCAAATAAACTCGCCTCCGAGAAAGCGCCTCAAGGTATGTTGTTTCCTGTCCCAACTCTGCACTGAACGAATATTTGCTTCAAGGTATTCCACGAGGGCTCACAGTCACCTCCTACTGGGCCTTTAAGCCGACTTTCCGTTTCACCTGCTAAATCTGGGCTGCTGAATCTTGAACTGCAGTTATCCCAATCATCTACCACTGCTATCAATCCTTCGTCGCCGCGCTGGCAATCTGTAAGCACGCGTTCTCCCAGCCGCACTTCATTCGAGGATCTCGCCAGTCCAGGAAAACCAGAACGCGAAAGTTCACCCCTAGTGGATTATTCTCAAGCTCCTTTATCACCTCACTCTCTACCACAGCACACCGCCATTCTATTTTCTACTCCGTCTCGCTCTCCTTTGGCATCTCTTACCCAATATGAAAACCGAAGTACACCCTCTGCGACCGCTGGCACACGACGTGACCATTCTACTCCTCCACCGAAGACACCCCCTTATTCACCTCCAGAACGTCAGCGTCATTTCATGACACCATATTCATATCTGGGGCAAAAGGCAACCCACACGCCTTCACTATTTGCAAATGTCCGTGCGCAAGACGGTGAAGAAGGGAACGCACAAGTACCAAATCTCGATAATGATGAATTGTCATTATTCACGCCGACCAACGCTAATTCTGCCACCATGCGGCTCTCTCCGATGTCGCCTTTAACCCAAAGGTCTTTGTCGCCACTGTCTGTCCGTAGCAGCCCCGTACAAAGCATCAGAGAGCTCACCCCGACTCATGGATCACCTATGGGCAGCCTACCATCCTCCCCCATGCCTATTATCGAGAATCCACCGGCCCCCGCACCGCCTCCGCCACCGCAAGACAATGAGCCAATCGATATGAATCATATTCCCGAGGAATCACGCTACTCATTGCGCAAACGGAACGTTGCTCAACTCAACCCTTACACAGTTGAAAATATGCGATATCAACGTGCTTTGCGATCGAATCCTGAGGCAATCGTCAAAATGAAGGCTCTGGAGCGCTTAAACCACCACCATTCCGGAAACCACTACGAACCGGATGGAGAAACGCAGGGGGACGTTTATTTGGATGAAGGAGCCCCTGAAGACGAGGATTCCGCCTGGGGTGAGAAGGAGAGGCGGCGGCTGGAATTACGCGCAGAAAAGGAACGAAGACGACAGGAAAGAGCGATGCGGCAGGCATCTGCAGAACAGGACAAAGCCAAATATCCGGAAATTCTTCGAGATCTGACAGACTCGGATGATGAGGACATGACCGCTTTGGAAAAGGAAGCGCGGAAAGCTGCTAGGAGAAAAGAGAAGGAAGAACGGGCTAGATTAAAGGGAAAGCAGCGCGAAAAGGAGGCTAAGCTACACAAGGCAAAGCGTTTCCCAGCGCCTGCTGCTACTCCACCAAATCACTCCAAGAGCCGTACGGAAAGTTCAGACGGGGACGTAGAGGTTGGTTCGATTTTTTCCCCCAGAATTCCGCTGAAATGTTTCCAGATGGTCGATGATGCCGGACTTGCTGGACCCTCTCGTCTGCCCCCACTCAGTGCTGAAGAATCCGCTCTCCGTGATTATTTTCGCGGGTATGACCACAATGGCTCTGATGTAAGTGACTTTCGTTTATGTGTAAATTTGAATGTGCACCTGACAATCTCTAGGCGGAAGACGGCGCGGGACCGTCAAACAACGTCCGTCAGTTATCGGCTCCTGCTCCCATTGATGAAGACGTATACCAGGACCTCTTCGGCGATGATATGAACATGCAGCAAGATGACTGGCAAGTCGACGAGGCGAACCAGGACATAGCGCCACGCGGCTCTTCAAAGGCGCCATACGCCGTTGAATCTGATGTAGAGCAAAGCGACGAAGGGCAGGAACCTTCTCAAGCCAGCCGTAAGGTCCCCGATATAGAGCCCGACATATCCCCTCAGAAGGTCCGCTGGCTGAAAAAAGTGTTACCCAAGGGCATGTGGTATGACCGTGACCAGCCGCGCTCTGGCAAGGCGAAAGCACAGAAGGCGAAGCGCGCCGAGCGGCGGGCGCAGTCCATCGCAAGCGATACTGATGCCGCCGGACCCCTTCTTCCAGGGCAAACGCGCGTCCAAAAGGCTGCCAATCCCAAGGATATCAGGGATATTAAAGGTGATACGGAGAGTGAGAGCGAGAGTGCGAGCCAGACGGAAGATAACAGGACTTTCACTCCTGAACCAGCGGCGCCGTTCGCGCCTCATCCAGGGATCAACGAAAACGACTCCGACTCCGATGTCGTTGAGATCCTCGAGTCCTACCGCACAACAGCTGGCCACCTCGCCCGGGAAGTGTACTCGTCGGAGGATGAGATTGACGATGAAGACATCCAGGAAATCTTCTTCCCGGCTGAAACGAGTGCATCAGTCAAGCGCGAGGCGCGCTTGCGTGACGAAAGCCTGATTGATTACATGTTAACGAGAACTCGTTATATCGGCGGCAAGCGCAAGGGGCGGCCAAAACCTCGCGTATCTCAACCGGGAAGCCAGGATATGGGCCCAAGCAAGCCGTCGAAATACAAACTTGATGTCACGACAAGAGGGGCGCGTGGACATGGACACGAACGGCAAACACTCCTATCCTTCGATAACCACAAGGAAAACAAGAAGCCTCACGATCGAGTCCTTGAAAGGGCTAGCTCGAGTCGCTCTCTTCACGATCACCTCCAACCTTCAGGCCATCGCCAAGGCTCGAGTCATGTCGCAAGCAACACCCATCGCAAGACACAATCCTCTCATCGCACTGGTTCCAGTCATCGTCCTGGTTCAAATAAAACTATTTCAAATGAGCATCGATCCAAAATTCCGTACCACACCTTTTTGGAAGATGACGACGGTGACGACGGCGACGGTATCGATAACTACAATCTTGGCCTAGTAGAGGAGGATCATATGCCAGATCTGCCTGAAAAGCTAAACTGGAAAGAAAGGGAAAGGGCTAGGAAAAAGCGGGCGAAAATGAACGGGATATGGTCTAATAACACTCCTGCAAACCAAGTTGTTTCGTCGGGCATCGGAAGGAATTTCACCACTGTCGCCATCGAAAAGGAATCTACTGCACAGTTGGAAAAGAGGTTCCAATTTGCACTCGCTCCGAAGAATGCCACTCAGGCTCAGCGCGAACACTGGTCCAAGAGATTCAAGCCTCCGCCGTCACCTCCTCGGCGTATCCGCAAGGGCCGCCCAGAGCGCTCGACCGCTGAGGACAATGAAGGGTATGCGGACAAGGCCATTGAACACCTCACAAGCCGAAAAACAGAAAACAAGGTGGGTATGGGCGTCCGTGCTCTACCCGCGGGGAGAAATTTTGCAGCCTCGACGAGCATCGGTAAAGGTTGGCTCTACGAATTAGTCAATTTGGCGGCTGGTGCGCAAGAACCAGCACTTCCTCTGTCCGTTACGCTTTGCGGATTTTCTCTCGACCCCAGTGTCGGCTTGGTGACATTTTGCGATATGTTGCCACAAATAACGGATTCTTTCTTCGATTTCGTCACTGCTCTTCCGGACCTGGACCAAGATATGCTGAACAGTCAATGGGTGGTACTTGCTCATGCAGTTTCTCAGCACTTATCATGGTTTCTTAAGGCTGGCGACGCACAACAAACAACGACGTTGCGGAAAGTAGCCGAAACGCAGATATTGCAGATGGTGGACCGAATCAAAGAACGCGCTCTCAAATTCGTCGACACTCCTGCGATGATCTTAGGGTGGTTCTTAGTTGAAATGTCTGTCCGACTCGCTGCGAGTACAGGCTCGCCAAGTAGCCTTTCAGCGAACAACCTCCTGAAAATATCGTCTGCATTACTTATGAATCTCCTCCTCCAATTTGGCGTGGAGAAAACGATGGAGCCTATCCGGAAAAACGCCGCTCTGGATGGGAGCAAAGCCGCTCACTACGCTGCTGAATTTTGGGTTTGCCTGATCCACGTCTACGCAATTTATGCTCCCCAGGAGGTCACGGCTAAACCTCAAACTCATCCTCTTTGGCCCGTACTCCTTGAAGCTTTACGCTCCCACATTGACAAGGAAATTCTTGAACCGGCTGTAGCAAGTGAAGCCGTTTGGCTCACTATCTTTTCGCTATACGCACTGTCTCAATTCTCAGCACATGGTACGACTCTTGGACAACCTCGCTTGACTGCATGCTGGGATGCTGTCCTATTCGCACTCAAGCAAATTACCTTGGAAAGCACTCCAGGGGAAATAGGAACTGAGACTGAGATGCGGCGTGACACATATATCGCCACCGTGATCAAACGGTGTCTGCATCTGCACGAGCGATGGGGGTGGAAGCTTCACGAACCTTCTAAATTGTTCAACGAGCTTGCCAATATCTTTCGGAGCAGGAAATTTCGCAATCTTTTGCATGAGAGATGCGATTTTCCAGACTTCGTCAAGCTGGCAGATCCAACTCTACTATCATCGCCTGACAACACCGATACCGCATTCATGGTCTTCCTTAAGCTTATCGTCCGAGCCGCCCGTGAGGATCCGGTATACATTGCCCGCGGCTCATCGCCTAAAGTCAAGAAATGGCTATCGATAGCAGTCCCAGTTGGAGATGTCCCTCTATCCGAGAACATGGCAAAAGACGAAGTACAACGCGCTTTATCGATGTTCTACAACCGTCTTTCTGCCGTAGCAGTTGCCATTGAACTCGATACCACCGACTACGACGACCGTACAGAAAAGATCCGCCACTACATCGATTTTACGAACGCCGATCCGACCACGCGGTTTGCGATTATACGTGCGATGATGTATTGGTCTAACATATTGATTGCTCGCAAAGTCAAGTTAACTCCTGTTCTGGCTTGGGTTGAAGAGATTGCAGCCATAATAGGCTCAGAGTTCAAGAAATTCTCAGCGAAGGCTAAGTCTCCTACCACTGATGACCCAGAAGACGAGGGCAGAAAGTTCGTTATAATAAACATCCATTTCTTGATCAGTTGTATGCGTCAAGTCTTTCAAGCTCATATCAAGGAGAAGGTCTACCCCGAGCCCGGTTTAATTGGTACAGAAACATTGACTGATATATCGACTGTAATTCTTTGCTGATTGTTGTGACAGCGGCCCTCAAGCCAATGTTGACTACTTGGAGCACTTGGAGCATGACCGACAAAGTAGATTCGACAATCAAGAGTCTTCAGGAGGCTTTTGGTGGCTTGGGCATAGTTCTTTTCCAAGCAAGAGCTCTCGTCATGCCGCCTCCAGCTCGGCCACCCCTGTTTACTGTTGTCCACGTAGAGAGTCAAGAAAGCCAAGATTTCGTAATGGACGATCTCGGTGACTTGGACTGGGACAATATCGATCTCCCTGAGGCATTGTCAGGTGTCGCAAACCATACACCAGAGCTTGACTTTGTCGCTCAAGACAAGCTTCTCCTTACAGTGAGTGTTTCTCGTGTTCGCACCGCTCGCGCTCATAACTCGCTGCAGGCCCTGAAATCTGTCCAGTTCAGATGGACTGTCCTTCCATTGCTCAATCCTTGTCTGAAGCCGCCTCCTGATGATGATTCGAAGAAGGTACATGAATCCGATTGTGACAAATGGATACGCCTCTTTTTGTGCTGTACGGAATTAGAATCCCAGGCTGAAAAGGTGAGCAGATCTGTCTACTTCAACGAGTATGCTAAATAACATGCAAAATTTAGTGGCATGATTGCCTTCGTCTACTGGACTTCAAACTTGATAAAGAACCTAACGAAAATTGGGTCTGTAGGGTACAATTGAGCATCATGTATCAACTTCTTCAGCTTGACCCCATGGCATATATGGTGTGTTTCTCCAACTTGACTTGTCTCATACTTTAACCAATGTTTTGTAGACCACAGAGGCTCGCGCCATGGAAGCATTCCTGTTGGCCTTAATCTCGGACCGAGTGGCCCTGGAGAAGGAATATGTCGCACATTTCCTTTCAATCTCTAGTCTACGACATCCTCTTCTTCATGGCGTCTCGGATTTACCGCCTCGAAAAGAGGAAACGGGAGATTTTTCGTTCTCTGTAGCTGAATTTCAGGATGTACGAACACTCCTTCTGAAAGGTACGCCTGAACGTCCTTGGCTTGCAGTCGAAATGCTGAACTACCCCTCAAGCCATCTTTCACAATGTCGATGAAGTCGTTCGGAAACAAGCGAGAGGTGATGAGACTGTCGCTGTCGACGTGGTGCAATTCCTTCAGATGATCACAAAAATGCTTTCGACAATGCGGACCCGCCTCACTGTAAGCTTCAACTTGCCTCTTGTTAAAATGATTGCCCAGTGACCTTTTCTGTCTTCAGTCTTTGACAAACGCCAAGCAAAACGATCTCGCCTACCGCGATTTTTGCCATCACGTCTACCTCATGCTGAAGGACTGTCCTGAATTATTTACTCGTCAGGAACTGAGTTTCTGGCGTCCATGGGGTGCAGGGCTCAAGAATACCTAATATGTTGTGCTATCCTTCCATGTCATTCCATCATACCCAACCCAACCACAATACCACATCTTCCATTCTAATCTACATACATTTTGTGTACATAACTTGATATCTACGACACCAACAGAGCATATTTTCGTGGGATCGCGTTGTTTTGATTAGCCTCGAAAATGCAGCTGAATGTGATTGGGGCCTTTGGCCGAGAGTGAAATTAGTCCGCGAATGTAGTGCTGGTGTAGTTGATAACGCTGAGCACTGCGGTCTGCCCAGTAGCGCTCAAGTGAGAACACATCACGGTGCATGCTATATGAGGACGAGGACTGCGTTCGCCTGTCCTCGCGACCATTGTCGATCTCTACGTCGATGGGTCGACACGATGTCGGGGGTACACCATCACTTCTCTTTCTTCTCCTCGCCGGAAGTCGCATCACTTTCCTCATCTGAATTGTTCAGCGTCGACGCGACTGTCATAAACCTGCACGAAACAAACTCCGATCAGCACTCTCCCCACATCCTGCGCTAGCACGAAGTAGCGCATCAGAAGCACCTACTTGGCCGCGTCCAACCCCGCGAACACCCGCATAGCGTGCAGGTCGAACTGCAGCTGCTCGCACAAGTCCGCCGTCTGGCTGATCGCGCGCGATGTCCGCCCGAGACTCATCGCCAGCTGCGCGTAGAGGCGCTCCTTTGTCTGCGTTGCGTTTGTTGGAGCAGGCGTGTTTCCGCTGTTCAGCATCACGGTTCAGAGCCTCTGACGCTGGGATGTGGAAGGGTATATGTTGGGCGCCAAGTGAATATTGATGAAAGAAACGCAAGGAGCGAAATGCTGCGAAATGATTCGGCGAAGGTTCGTGTTCGTATCCTTGCCACGTGACCAGGTTTGTAATGACGCGCGCCACGCGACGCGTTCTCAGGCTGGCGCATTCATTTAGACGCACCACGACACCTTTTTTCTATTTTGCTTCGGTCTTCTCTGGATCGGATAAAAATTGCAAAACATCTGGTAAATTTACTACAGGCTAAACCCCGACCTACCGAATTGGAACGGTATGTTTTCTCTCAAAAAAATATCATAAACCGAAACGTGTAAGTTTCACAACAACTCCAATGTGAGCGCCGCATACTGAATTGATGATAATATATCAGGTATACGGGTTACAGGTAACCGAATAGAGCTCATTGCTTGCACGCTGAGCGCGGAACTGCCTTGCCATCTGGCTAATATTTCAAACCTGTATTGAAGGAGTTACCACAACAATCAGTTGTTTTGCAGTTACGCCGAGTTGATAGGGTCAATCATCGCAGACACACTTGCCCCAGTTTGACCGCCCAAAAAAATATGAAGGCTTGACCTGAGCCAATTGGTATACTAATCACCGCGAGATAGCATTTATAGCCGCTCTATTCCAGAACGGTGCAAGTGTGTTGATTGAGAATTGTGATGCTATACTTGTTGAAAGGGTCAAGGTTTCTTGAATGTTTCAGTGAATGGCAAGAAGGAAAGGAATTCCCGGCGCTTCGGTAAATCAACGACTCTCTAAAGTCTACGCACGTCTCAGTCGGCCAACTGCCAAGCACGCAATTCACAAAGTAAAGCGCATAACACATGCCTTGCGTTCGATGTCACCCAAATTGTGTGGCGGCCAAATTGCAGAATGCCGCAGTAAAGGACGCGACTGTGTTTGCTCTATCCGTCCTGCGACGCTTAGAGGCAGCCGACTGGCAGCCGTGATGCAATAATAGTACCCGCGCATTATGCCAACTTTGGGCGCCTAAGTGCGCCCGCCGTCACGCTTAGCGTGGGCAGAGCGAGGACACCGCGGAGTCGTCACAAATTAGCGCTTCTTAAGCGCTTCCTGCCACAGCATGCAGGATATGAATACTTGGTCGAGACTTGGTCTCGACGCGCTCGCTGGCCAGCCAAATATACGCTTTCCCTGCAGGCTGGCGCCGCCCGCCGTGAGACTCAAAGCGTACCTACGTGGCGGGCATCCGCCAAGGCGGGCGCTTCTGCGTTATGCATGCAGGTGGAGCGATGTCGACGTACGCCCGCTCCGTGCCGCGTCGGGGGCCGTGGGCTGTGTGCATCGCGACGCTCCTGCTAGCATTTTTATACCAGTCCACATCGGCAGATACTAGACGCTGAAAATCGCAGCCCGGCGCCTCGGCGTTGGGTAGCTACGCAGCCGCGCTTCGGGCGTCGACGTGCTCGTACTGCTCGTCATGCTATGCATAAAAATTTCAATGCTACCAATGCAGCGCAGCGCATCACAGCAGAAATGCAATGCAACACAACTCCACAGCACAGCGCTGAGCGCGCGGCGCACCGATCACGATCACAGCAAAAGTCGATCGGTGGGCGGCAGGAGTCAAAGAATCCTATGTACTATTCAAGCTCAGGCAAGACCCATGTTTAGCCCCAAGTCTAAGCCGCGATCATTGCACGATCACGATCATGATCATCATGACGTGCCACCACATCCTAATGCTCTGCGTTCGACGCACTTAACCTCGACGCAGCCAACGCTCGGCCGCATATTTTTGCGCGTCTATTAGTAGGGGTGTGCGATAGTAGCGCTGTGGGCCATTGCGATTTTATGGGCATTGCCAACAGGGGCAGCGCGACGCACCACGTTCGTCGACGTCGACGTCGACGTGGCGCGTCGTGCGGTCCCGGTGTGCTATGGATGGCGTTGGGAATATGTATTAATTAGTGGAAATGGAATGGCAATGCGGCAGCGTGGCGCGCTCTGGAACACTCCTAAGTTATAACAGGTTATAACACGACCGCTTCGGCATCAGATAGGAGCAAAATTAACATACTTTATTTTCTGCGATTAGGAAGATTTATTTCCTACTTCACCAAAAAAATCTAGACTTGTGAACAAAGTTGGGACCCCCGATAGAAATAGCACTTTTATACTTATGGTTATGACATCAAACAAAAGCGTGTTGTAATCACAAGTATAAGTATAAGTGATAACGCTCTAAGAATAGCGGACGATGAAGACTCGGATGCATCCCAGGAGAGGGGCGACGTGCACCATTCTGGCGATACTTCTTGGAATAATAATATAATGCAGCGGCAGAGAGCATGCTACAGTGTACACAGTGCCGCGGAGATTTATCTGTATCATCGAATTAAATAGCAGTCGCGTGAGCACAGCGCGGTGGTCAGGCGACGCTCGACGCTTCCTAGTACCTACATGGGACAAGAGAGCATTAAAATGAAATGTTCAAAGCAGCCATTCCGCCCCGCGCGAACGGTGCACTTCCTCCTGCCTTCCTTCCTGCCTTCCTCACAAGTCCGCCGTGCAGGGTCTCTCTGGGAAGCGCACCGCTGACCTGTGTCCGCAACGAATGACGTGCTCATGCGAGGATTGGATTGGAGGATCGCTGATTGTGATTATCGATTGTCATATCGCGGGGTGCAGACATGCGCACCGCTTGCACGGTGGTGATTGAGGCGATAATCGATCACGCCCCCCCGGCAGGCGCGTCTGACAATGGGTCGCTAGAGCTGGTGCTTATCTGCGACACACGTCTTCCTCCCGCGAAAGAGACGCATAGTTTAATTGAACAGATATACTAGTGCTTAGAATAAACATACGGCTGGGGTGCGCATGCTGGTCTGAGTGCAGCCTGAAATTACCCAACATACGCGAGTAGGGCGAGAGGTGGGTCGCGTGCATCGTTGCGCCGCAGCGCCTGTGCGCGGGAAGGGTATAGCGCGCCAAAAACAGTGCACGTTGTGGGTGGATTGACGCGTCTGCGACACATACACCGGGATCGTGATTATTCATTGACACGGTGATTGAGGCGATAATCCACGGAGCGCTTCGAAGTTCGGGGCGTATCGACACGCCGGCAGGTGCCTGCGGCTTGGGTTAATTATTTGCTTATCTGCAGCACGCGCCTGCCTTCCTTCGCGGACATGTTAGTTCTGTGAAAACGATCCGGAAAAAGAGATATAGTTTAATTTAGTTGGACATGGAATATGTAAATATGACATACATACGCCGGGGGTGGGGTGCACGCACCCTAAATCACCCAAGACGCGGTCCGTGCATCGTGTACGATAAGATGAGATGAGATGCGACGAGATGGGGTGAGCATCGCGCCGTGGTGCCGGGCTGGGGTCTTCCTCGTTGAAAGTCTACTTCGCAGGGCGCGCTCCCTGAGACCCTGGCAGGCGCAGCGTAGCGCGTGGCGCGTATCGATTATTTGATTATTCAGTTGTGTGTCTGGCCCCCAGCCGCTTGCAGCCGGCGGGGAGCGTGGTGCGCCGCTTGAGAACACGCGCGCGCTCGCCCCCGACTAAGTGGAAGCTAAAACGCGTCGCGGGTCGGTGGCGAGCAGCGGCTAGGCGGAGCATGGCGGAGTTGGGCGTGGCTTCTCTTCTGGGGAGTCGGCCGTCGATCATCGACCTTCTGCCCGAGTGATGGCGTTGATCTAAGAGGGTGTAGACGCTGAAAAAGTTGTCCTCGACAAGTAGTCTTGAAGCTTTCGCGAGGGGTATGTCCATAGATCGGCGCGATCCGGGTCGATGTCGATTTCATTGCTATCATTAACATGCAGTGCGACTAGGGGCGCGAGTCGACGCGCAGGCCGAGCTCCGGGTACGCGCGTGTCGTTGGTCTTGGATCCGGGGCCGCAGCGCAGCGCGCTCCCGGCGACTGTAGCAGCTTGCGTGATCGTGAGTCAGCGCGGCGGTCTGGGCCGGGGCCGGGCGTAGGGATGCATGTATGCGCCTGACGATGCGCATATACGCACGCAGTAGAGGGCTGCGAGATCCCTGCGCCGATGCGTGCCGAGCGTGCACCGCCGGGGGCAATAAGTAGGTGGGTGATGCGTGCGAGAACGAAGGCGAGCCAGGGCGCCTCGACGTGGGCTGGCAATTAGTCGCACACGGGCGCATATTGGGAGGGCCACGCGGGGGGCCGGGTACGCTAGGGCGAGGCGGGCGCGTGCGGGCGATATGTCCATAGTGTTGAGTGCATTTGCAATGGGAAACGTTATCGATGGATGGCTGGGGTCGCCGGGGGCGACGGTGGGCATTGTGACAGCTGGCGGCGAGGGAGATGTGATGGAGATGAGGGCGTCACAAGACCAGCGCCTCGAGGCCGGGCCCTGGGAGATGTGCGTGGGTGCGACAGTTGCCTAATGGGGCTGTGTGAAATACGGAATTTTCCATCAAAAAGGGCAAAAAAGCGGGCAACCATCTTTCTCTCTCTCCCCTCCCGCCTGCGCCGCCGTCGCCGCCAGCCCCGCCGCCATCCTGGAAACGCGCCCCGCTCCATGTACAGCCTCCGCATACAATGTACACGAATCGGCTCCAAAGTGGGTGCTCTCTGTCTCAGCCCGCGCCCGTGCTGACCACAGACAGTGCATACATCCCCAGCAGCCCCTGCCCTGTCGTCTGCTCATTCCTATACGCTGATGCAGGACGACGACGACAGCGACATCTGCCCCGTCTGCGACGGCGAGTGCACCTGCACAAAAGCCGCCCCGCTGCCCCGCCCAACGCCCGGCGTCCCTCTCTCCATGGCCGAGCTCAGTCTGAGATACGCAGCCTCGTCCCCCGCCTCCCCTTCCTCTGGCCCGCCCTGTTCGTCGCCATCGCCACCAGCAGCACCCCTCAAAATAAAGCTCACAGTGCCCCTTGCGATGCGCCGCCCACCCCCACCGCCCCCATCGACCGCTACCCCGACTCCGGCGTCGACCCCAAGACCCCCAAGCAAAACTCCGGGCGCATATATCCACCCCCCACCCACCAAAACAGCCGCCGCGCCGCGTCCCAGACCGCAGTCGGCCCCGCTCGCGGCGCCCTTCTCCCTCGCCGCCAAAAAAATCCGTGCACCCGCGTACAAGCCCCTCAACCCCAAGTCTGCTGCGCCCGGCAAGAAACACCCGCGCAGCGCTGCGGCCGCCAGCAAGGTGCGCAAAAACCTCAAGGCGCGTGCCATTTCCAAGAAGGCCGGTGGTCGCCGCCGCGCCGTCTCCAGCGACGACGACGACGACGAATCCTCGGCACTGTCCGACGCCGACATGCCCATGGCCCAGCCCCTACGCCGCGGTGTGTATGCGCAGGTGGGCGGCGATGCAGACGACGACTTCCCCACGTTCGTGTCTGCGTCGGCGCTGTCATCCCTCTCGTCTGACTCGAGCTCCGCGCTGTCGACGTTTGACTCGGACTCCAGCGTCGAGGCGGAGGAGGAGTCCTTCATCCGCAATGACGTCGCCCGCCGCCGCTCAGGGGGCGACTGGGTCATCCGCCCGCGCAAGAAGAGCGTCGGCCTGAGCGACGCAGAGATGGATGTCGACTCGGACGCGACGGACGACGAGGATGCCGAGGCGGACGCCGAGACGGGCGATGTTGACGCCGAGGAGACTGAGGAGGATGGGACGCCGCGCACCTTGCCGCTCGTGGCGACCGCCGACGAGGGCGACTCGACGGACGAGCGCCGGCGCTATACGGGCCACGCGACCGGGTGGAGCGACGACGACGAGTCGAGCTTCGACGCGGACCTCTTCTTCGCAAACCTATCCGACGACGACTCGAGCTCGACCGCGAGCGAGGGGGAGGCCGTCTCCGCGCTGCGCCGCCCGTTGAAGCGCCCACCTAGCACCACGATAATGGTGCCCACGGAGGGCGGTGCTGCTCCGCCGCTCCCGTTCGAGGTCGCGGAGGGCTGGGACGGGCAGCTCGTGTTCACGAACGGCAGCTCGGACGCAGCGCACATCGTAGACGTCGAGTTCGAAGCGGACGCGCGCGGGTTCGGCGAGTGTACTCCGGACGACGGCGGGTGTGAGCACGCCCATGCTCACGCGCGGCGCCGCCCCCGGTCGTCTCTGGCTGCTGCCGCCGCAGCGTGGCGCGAAGAGGACGCGATGTACGACGCGGAAGAAGAAGACGGGCTGGAGGTGGACGAGATGGACACGGACAGCGATGTGCTGGACGACGACGACGAGATGGAAGATGATGGGTACGACGAGGGTTCCGGCGGGGATGGGTCGGGCGATACGACGGACGAGGAGCTCGTCGGTGCCGATGCGCTGCCCAATGCGCGCGCGATGCGACTTTTCAGCCTGCCGCTCAGTGTGTCGGCGATCGACCCGCTGTCGACGGTGTCGTCGCCTGCTGTGAGCCCAGCGAGGCTGCGGAGGGGGAGCTCGCCGGGATCGTTTTTCGGTGGCAGTATTGGTGGCGGTGTTGCTACCAACGCGCACGGAGGGCTGGGCAAGGGCTTCCTGCCTGGCTGGGACCGCGCGGCGGAGAGGAAGGAGCGAGAGAGGGAAAGGAGGAAGCGGATGTGGGGCGGGGAGAGCGTGCGTGCCGCGGACATCCTCGAGGGGCGTGTGCTCTTCTGGGACTCGGACGAGCAGGCGCACGATTGTGATGCGCTTGAGCGCCGGAGGAGGGAGTATGGCTCGAGTGGGACGGAGAGCGAGAGCGAGAGTGGAAGTGAGGAAGAGAGTGGGAGTGAGGCAGAGGCGGAGGGTGCTAGTGCCGATGGGGAAGGCAAGAGGAGAAGGCGGAGGCGGAGACGCAGCATCTGCGGCCCGCGCCAGGGGATGTTCGTGATGAGCGGGGAGACGCGGGAGGCAGTCATCGGGGAGGGCGCGGGGATGTGTGGTGCCGCTGTGCCGTCACCCCATCCGAGGTTTAAGGGGAAGGGCAGGGGGAGAGGGAAGAAGCGGTTTAGTGCGGTGAGTTTTTGTTTTGTTTTTTATTTTTTATTGTTTTGCTCCTTCTGGGATTCTACTTTTTTGGCGGGGTGCTGCGATGTGGCGTAGGCGGCGGTGTCGGTGTTGGTGGTGTTTTTTGGAATTCTTGCTTTTTATTGCGCTGCCAGGCCGCATTATGTGCGTTATCGTTATAGGCGAGGTGTTCGATGCTTCGCGGGACACGCGTGCAGCGCGTCGGTGTTGTAACTTTGCTTCGTTTGCGTTCTTGTTCTGTGACTCTACTTGCCCTTTCCTTTTTGATAATGTTTACCTTGTGCAGCAGCATTTGACGAGTTGTTCTATTTATTCTCATTCATTTCTACCTATCTTTTCTTGCGGTTTACGATATTATCTGCCTTTCTTTACATCCTGCCACCTTTCTTTTCGTTGGTTGCAGCCTTTTCCTCTTCCCAGCACTCGCTTCTTTATCCGCGACCTCCATACCTGCTGCCATGCATTCATGCTCGCCTTCAACGCACGTGCTCACACGGTCTTCTCTTCTGCCCCCCAGGTCGAGCATCTGCTCCGCAGGCACCTCCTGCAGTCCATCGCCGCCTCTAGCCACATGCCGCTCACGAGCGCTGCGTTGGCTCTTGACCACCCCCACCATCACCATCAACGACAACTCAGTGCCACGGATCCCCCGCCGTCGAGCAGCGCACCGCAGTCGCCCGCGTCTACGGCGGACGTGTGCGCCTCGCTTGATCTATTGTTCTCGTCTGCCGCCCAGGTCCTCTCGGGCGGCGAGGACGCGCATATGGCTGTTGATGCGCATGTGGAGCATGCGGATGCGGAGTCGATCCTGCTCGATGACGTGCTCGATGCTGCGTTCCTCGACGACGCGGGTGCTGAGCCGACGCCTGCCGCGGCGACTGAGCCCCCTGCGGACGATGCTGCCGCTGGTGTTGCCAGTGGTCCTAGTGCTGCTGTAGGCGGAAGCGTGGGCCGGTGGGACCTGATGTCCGTTGGCGCGTTCCGCCAGACGCGCGAGGCGGGCTGGGAGGGGCGCCATCACTCGCCCGGGGGCGCGCAGCCGGACTTTGGCGCGGCGCTCAGGCCCGCGCCGATTGGTGCGATGCTGTGGCAGCAGGGTTCGAGAGGAAGTGCTGGTGTGGGTGGCGGGGTGAAGGGCATCAAGCACGCGAAGAGGCGGCGGATGATGCTTGGCGCGGCGGGGATGTCGTCCCCGCTTATCCTGCCGAGTGTGTCTGCATCGCCTTCGCTCTCGTCTACCTCGAAAAGTGAAAAGGAAAAGAACCACCACCACCATCATCATCACCAGAACCAGCACTCCAACCACAATCAGCAGAACCAAGAGCAGCAGCAGCAGCAGAAGAGCCGGCGGGAGCAGCGGCGCGAGCGGAAGGTGCAGAAGAAGGCGCTGAAGGCGCCCGCGCAGCACGCTCAGCATTTGCAGCATTCGCAGCATAGTCAGCACCAGTTCCATGCGCACGCGCACCACCCGAATTCGAAGCTCCGCGGGGCGGGCGCGGCGCAGCGCGCGAATTTCTTTGGGGGTGCGGTGCCGGTGCTTAATTTGTGAGCGGGCTGTGCTGTTTGTCGACGTCTATTCGTTCCCCTTCGTTCTCTCCACCCACGCATCTTGGAATACGCTCAAAACAAAACGCCTTGGCGGCGGCGGCGGCGGCGGGCATAGCCTGTGCGTTGCTCGTCGTTCCTTCCTTCTTTCCAATCATTTTGCCAACCCATCACGACTTTGCTTCTCTAGACGCCGGATCTAGAATATCTTTTTTTCTGCGCCATTCACGAACCATCTCGCTTCCCTCACGACTATCCACGATGCATGTTTTTGGCTCCACTTGCACCACCCATCCCATCCCCATCCCATCCTTCCCGCCCCATCCACCACCACCATCATCATTGTTCCATACATATCACTTGCAACCATCCCCCATCCCATCCGGTCTTGCGCTTATACTATTGTGGTTTTGTCCCTTACTTTGTTTGCACCCGTTCCTCCCATCCCGTCCCCATGCTACGCACGCACGCACGCTCCAGTTGGAATTTTTCTGGACCGCCCTGAATCGAATCGAATTGAATCGAATTGAACCGAACCCAAAATTATGTATTTGTTCCCCCTCCGCCTCCTTTATTTCGCGGCTGCGCTATAGTCTATCCTATTCCCTTCCTATCCTATCACCGCTTCCATCTGCTCGGCCACGCCATTCATCCATCCATCCACGTTCCATAGTCCCCATCCCAGTCTTCGGCCCCACCACCGTCCACCCATCCATCCGTCCATTATCCAGCCTCCAGTCAAGTCCTCCAGTCCCAGTCCATCGCTGCTCGCCGCTTTTTTGCGCTGTCATGCATTTTTCTAAATTCCAACTCTATCATCGGTCATCGTCGTCATCATCATCATCATCAATCATCATCATTACTCCCCCCGCGGGTGCGCGCACTTTTGCGCGTCGTCCCTATTCACTTGCACCTTTCCCCTCCCAGCACGGTCTCTCTCGTATAATTTACTTATGATGCAACTCTCCCTCCACCACCTCCACTTCCCTTCCTTGCTTACTTAAAACGCCTTCCTCGCTTACTTAAAGAGCGCGGCGGCCTGGGGCGGGCGTCGCGCCGATTCCTGAATCTCAAGGCGACAGTTGAAGAAAGAACTCGAAAAATGTCGCTGATGCCCCCCCTACCGCCCGAGGGCTGGGGGGGCTGCTGTATAATTTTTTTTGGTGTAGCTGTTGTACATCCATACATACATACATACATACAGGTGTATTGTAGTGCTCGTGCGTGCGTGCGTGCGCGGGCGCCCTACTTTGCTTATTATCTCTTGCGTGTAACCTTTTTGTAGATGCTCCTGCAAAAGATCTTTTGGAAATGAAGAAACAAATTTTTGATATTTCTTTGATATTTTTTTTGGTGTTGGGACTTGAGCTTGGTTTTTTGTGTGTGGTGAGTGAGAGATTTGGACGGTGAGAGACTTGGGAAAATGTTCGGGAGGGTTTTGTTACCTGTCGTACGAGCGACAAGGCGCTGCAAACTAGGACAGAGTGTGCGATAAGTACCGCTGTGGTACGACTCCGTGCGTGTGCGATTAACGGGCTTCAAAAGGCCGAAAAACATCATCCAGGCTCCCAAGCATTGTAATTTGTAGCGCATCGCACCGCGGCGTGGGGCAGCCCAGCTTGCGCCTCGCCTCGCAGCAGTTATTGTACTCTATATGCACACGCCGGTAAGTAGATTATCTACGATTATCGCGAAGCGTCCTCCCTCATTACCCTTGTAATTTCCTCGGGCTTTTTATCGCTTTGGCGATCCCCGCCAAGCGCGCCGCAGCGCGCCGAGGCGCGCTTAGGTGCGCACACGAGGAGGCACGAGGCGACACGAGGCGAAGATGCCGTGTGGGTGCATGCGATTAGGTGCGTTTGGGCAGATTATCTACGCGCTCAGGTAACCTCAAGCTGTATACAATAGCGTTTGGTGGTGAAAGAGAGCGTTCGCGAGATCGATATCTGTGGCGTTGTGTAAATACTTTCTGCCTCACTTGGGCAGCCGTGAGCCAGTATTTATTCCATGAGCACCGGCCGAGCGCGTTCTGTTCGCCGCCGTGCATATTCCTTATATTACTGGCATGATACACTGAGTACCCGCTGACCACCGGCTTTCTTGCGCCACTTACCAGTCCAGCGCCGCGCGTACAGCGTCCATCCGAGCCTTCTCCATCCGCGCCGGCGCTCCCACAGGCGCACAAGCTACACCCCCAGCGGGCCGCCTTCCCCTGCCTCATATGCGCGGTACGTTCGCGCGTCGAAAGCGCTGCGCTTGATCGTTCCCCACGGACGGCTATACATAGCGCGCGCCGCCGCCCAGAATACACAGCACGTCGACGGCCGGCAGCGCGGTGGAGGGCAATTAGGGGTGCGTACCGCGGTGCTTACATGTCGCTGATAGAGTACTGTCTACGCAGCCTCGTCATGATGGAAATATTATAAGTTGACTGGGAAGTATGTGCCCCGCATGAGGTGCGCTTCCCATGCGCATGCGCTGTAACTGCCTTGGGAGCCAGGGTATGCGATTCCTAAGTGTCCGTTCAAACTGTCGGTCGCGTCAGGTAGCGTAGCGTCCCGCGCTGGACATGATTCTAGTACGATCCAGTGCACTGCATTTTGCGTGCGAGCAGATGCAGAGACGCAGAAGCTGCTCGATCGCCCGCTTCGCACGCGCCAAGAATACAACGCTGATAAAGTCTCTAAGGTCCTATAAGCTCCGGTGGCATATTAATGTATACCAGTGAGACCGTTGGACGACATGCCATTTGACATCTTGTGAGCAGAAGGGTACCCGGAGGTACTCTGGGATGGTCTAGAACTAGCGCGTCTTCGTACTGCGGACGGTATGCCATTTTCTGATACGTGAGCACAAGACCTCGTGTATAATTCAGAGGTGGTTTGTGTGGCATAAGTTTTATCATAGTTTTGCGAACGCGTCTTTGAAATATAACGATTTACCTTTAGTCCTTTAATATCAACGGTCGTTGATAGAACACATTCAGATGGTTACCTCAGGGCGCCTATATCAAAACTAGACTCCCAAGGCTTAGATCGATCTGTAGAGCATATTCCTCCCAACAAATGCGCCAAAAGAATTCGGCGCCTTATACATAGCGTCTTAGAATGATAATTTATTAAATTTTGAATCTATTGGGCCCATGCGTCATGGCTTTCAGAAAACCTTATACCCAGCCCTTGACAGTCTTCCATCCGACTTGGGATCAGAAGTAGCATTTTGATGTGCACAATCGTACGGCACCCGCTTAGTTGTCCTAAGGGCCGGAAAGACAGAAAAGTACTTTATCGATTTAATCAGCTACGCTCGATAGTCCCACGGCGCGTCAACGTCGCGTAGATGACGCGGTGCGCGAAGAGAAGCGCCGTGCGACGATGATGATCCGTGGCCATATACCCACGCCCACAATGTCTACTTTGTACTTTGTAGATCCCTGCCACCAGGCGGCTGAGAATTCGAAGCGCGCCTCTCGACGCGAGGTATTAATTTCCGCGAGCAGGCGTTCATTAATAGCGGTGAAACTGCCCGTGGCGCAGTCGCTTCTGTCAGATGCCACTGCATGTCCCATGTACTTGGGTTTGGCGAACGCCACACAGGCGTTGTTTGATTTTTTTTTGTTCACGCAATCGCATCGATAATCAAGAAGGGTGTATGCGGCGACGGGTAGACCGTATCCTGCTTCCTTGAATTGTGATAAAGCCTCATGGCGGTGGCTGGCGACCGTTAACCCTGCGCCGTTTTGCGACAGTGCACACATAAATTCCCGCACACGAGGTGATTAAGTGCGCGGCAAACTCATTCATAGCGTCCCAATCGTGCAACGTACAAGGATATTTCCCTTATTTCTGATTTAGATGAATGTTTTGGCGCTTTTGACGTACATATCTGGTGCATCCAGAGCACCAGGTAATTTTCTATCAGTCAGGGTGGCACGCGACACTCAAATATTCCTTCTAGAACAATTCAACTACCGAACCACCACCGTGTTCGTGTAGTACTTAATCGACGTCAGAAGGTGTCAGAACACAAATGAAATGGGGTGCATGCACCGACCCCGTGCCATACCAGTTGTTCAGGAATAAATTGTTCGTCATCATGATAATCGGGAACTAATTGAGACGCAGCAGATGTACACTGCATGAAATACGTACACCTCTCTCTTCTGAAGCATACCACTCACACGCACTAACGCACCAATTTCCTGGGATATAAAGTACAATCATATAAAGAACCGCCTGCTCTCCGTTCAGCCTATTAAACAGTGTTCTTTGGATCTACTCTGCTAGCTAACGGCCCCAATGGCACCTCACACGCATTCAGCAAAAAGTGTCCGTTCTCTTGTTCTCAATCTGCGAGCTCGTTTCTCTCCTACGGACATCAGGGAATTGTGCGACCGCACTGAACAGTGTGAATACTTACCCTCAGGATATTTCCTGGATGAGCCACATGCTCACTTTATGTTTTAAGCGTTATTTTGCATGATCAATCAACGTTTACTGACTAGCGTCGTTTGGGTTACATCAAGTCGTCCAAATTTATTTCAGATGCTACAGGTCCTTTTGTATTGAAAGATACCGTAATATACCTAGTTATCTTTCATTCTTTGATCTCTATCACAGAATTTCACGACTGTGAACCCGAGCTTGCATACACCCATGGTCGGCCATACACTGTTTTGTGGCCCTATATTTCAAGAGTGTGGCCTGTTCAAGAGGGTTAAGTGAAGATAGCTGCCTCGCTAGTTTCGATGAAGGTAGCTGTACTTGCGTTATGTCAATGACAAGGTCTCTACAAGCCGAATTGAGCCGCGGCGCTGAGCAGGTGATCGACGAATGGATCAAATTCCCGCATATGGTTCCCGCGATACCAAATATAGCAATGTTATGTGAAGCGTTAAATAGCCCTAAAGTTTTAGGAATATTATGGACGGTAGCTACTGGAAATGAATTTTTTGTACCACCTAAGGCCTGAGGGCATTTATTCAGAATATATGCTTTCTCTGTGCGATGGTATTAGTAGTACTGTTATGCTTCTATTGTTGCTGTGGTCGTATTCAACTCTTCCTAGCCTGCGACAGCAACCGGCTAGTAGTTCCGCTACGTAGACGAGGGGTTTCGGAAGGGTTTTGTTGCAGTTTGCATTCTGAAGGTGGCATATTCCTGTCTCTAATTATCTGTGAATCGTTTGTTTTGAGAAAAATCTCCCGTAGCTATCAAGCGGCGAAGTCCTAGATCCAATAAGAAGGAAGATATGGCACGTTCGGTAGTCAGGAAGTCAATGAGCCACTTCAGGCCAATGAGATCCCTCCGACCTATAACTATGGATATATTGTGACTTTTGCAAACAGAAAGATCTCAAGAGCGCAATCCCGCGACAGAAGAGCTGGTCTCGATAGACTAAATTCAGTGCCAGCGAGTCACAGTATATTATGTTGATATCATGTGCGTTATGTCTTTGAATTGTTCTTGAAATAAATACACGGGGTTTATTTTCACGTGTTCAGCTCGGGTGATAAGCGCTCAATCAACGCTAAGCGTTCGCCTTCGAATAAGCGCCCGTAGTGGGGACAGCTGAAAGATTGATTTTGATATTCGGAAAATAAAATGGCTCACGCTGCGGGGGGCTATGCTATACAATGTACAGCATGTCACTTCAGGGACGCATTGCCGAACACTCCGAAAACTATGTTCTCAAAATTGATTACACGTTGTCACTCATCAGAGAGGCGGCCGTCCGTTTCTGTATTCAAGGATACGCCCACGATTGATCCGCATATGAATTTGTATTACTAACTCAAAGTCAAGTAGTGGTCCACTAGCATCTAAATTCCCGTCCAATGCCGCATTCAACGACAACATTCTCACGACCGCCTTTGGGAAGATTGCACCGCTGGAAATGATGCCTAGTCATAAAATGTGCGTACTTGCGAGCCACAAGTATGAGTCGAACTATACTGCGCAACTCAGAGATCTCTCAATCCATTCTTCACACTCTATCGACGCCCTATCGACACGGAATACTTGGGAGAGCATGTGTTTATCAGTCATCACCATTGTGTGGCGCGGCGGAATTCCCATGCACAGCACGTCAACGCTAGACAGGTTGTTTGCTGATTTCGGTATTATTCAGATATATAGCTCGTGCATTCAATAGAGGCGTCATGAACCCTCGTCAGCTACTTCCACATACCTCTCATAGTAGGAAAACATGGTGAACTTCGGTGTGCCACCGTTCTCCATGTCGGTTAGCTTCCCTGATGTACTAAATACGTTAATTTAGATGATTTTATAGAGAGAAGGCTCGTGCACCCCAAAATCTTCCATCCAAACCTGGAAAAGATAACGAGCGGTAGGCGCAAAGCCGCAGCGTGGACAAACGAAAACCTGAAGAAAGGTATGCACGCAAACGCTTTGTGGTAGCTTGACTTATCCGGCAGTAAAGAGCTTATCGCGCCATTTTCTCTTTCGCTAACTCAGATCTGAGGGATACGGTCCAACAACATGTCTACGGTCGAATGCCAATTCGGATGATCAAGTTACCGGAAATGAGTCTCTTAAGCAGGACTGGCGTGGCTAGAGATATAACCCACGCCATTTTCGAGGAAGTTAGCGAAGCAAACATTGAAGACATGACGACGCACATGCTCCTCAGAGAGAAGATCTCAGAGCAAGATGCCTACCGCAGAGTAATCCAAGAGGTGGTTGACGGTTTCGGGCAATATGCGATTCTTTCACACACATGGCTTCAAGACGAGGACGATTCAGAATTAACATACGGCGACCTCATGCGAGCTGGTCCAGAGTGGCCTTCCTTCTACACTCGAGCCAATAAAGCTGGGTTCAGAAAGGTTCTCGGATTTTGCAAAGCTGCATACGACGAGGGCTTTGTGTATGCTTGGATGGACACAATTTGCATCAACCAAGACAGCACGTCAGAGTTAGACGAGTCCATCAGGTCAATGTATCGCTGGTATCAGCACTCTACGCTGTGCATGACATATTTGGCCGACACAGCCTCGTTGTTCGACATGGGAAAGGACCGCTGGTTCACTCGAGGATGGACGCTTCAAGAGCTCCTAGCACCACAGAAAATCATATTTTACAGAAAGAGCTGGGAGCCCCTTGGGGCCACGGGGGAAGTAGGGCCAGAGGACGGTGGCAAAAACAACAATCTGCAAAGTTCATATAATGCAAAGGACAAAGAAGATGCCCTTTACGTCCAAAATATAATTGAAGAAATCATTGAAGAAGTTACCGGTATCACTGCTCTCGATAGAATGCAATTCAGGCCGGACATCCGCACTACCGTTCAGGTATCCCGTAGGATGCGATGGGCTGCTCACCGGACAACTACCAGAGGAGAGGACCAGGCGTACTGCCTGATGGGAATATTTGGCGTTAGTTTCTCAATTGCATACGGCGAAGGCGCCGAACGCGCTTTTTTCCGACTAATAGAAGCAATCCTAACCTCATTTCGAGACCTCTCGGATGTGCTGTCTTGGGGCGGGAAACCCATATCCGACGACATCCATTCATCCTCTCTGATTCCTTCGAGCCCAAAATGTTATCTGCAATCTCCTGCATCCAGCGCTCTTTTTCCCTCCATGTTTATTCCAGCAGAGCCTCTTCTCCTCACTCACATCGGACTAAGGATACGAGTTATGCTCATTCGAGGTGACTACCGTAGCTCCAATCCCAGGCTAGTCGATGGCGCAGATATGAGTATCTGCCTGAAAATAAAGTGGAGCGTGCGGCCTGAACGGTGGCACGAATATGATGTATTTTCTGAGTCTTCCACTGTTAGGCTTCAGGGAAATAATCGGGAACTTGTTCGTCAAGCATTGGTCTTGGGAATCTGGAATGTTGAAGAAGATAGTAATGTTGTTGTGTTACCACCTATCCCGTGCGCGTTTCTTTTTGAAGTCTTACGGAAACCGAAAAAACATATATTCGATTTTGTTCCGGAGAACCCATTTACCCCTGGCTCGAAAGTTCATACCCGCGAAGGAATTAGGTTTATATCTTTTAAATCCCCTTTATCTTATGCACGGATCCTAAAGCAGAATTTGATATTCTCTTCCGCTAGTTTGCATACACTGTATCTATAATTATAGCCGAGATTTAATAAAGAGGTTGTCCAGAGGAATTTGTAGCAAATATCTCACCATAGAGAAAATAGGCGCTCAGTGACGGACAAAACTATAGGACCAACACGCCATTTTACAGACTGATTTTCTGAGGTTGAACGATCCGACGTCGAACCACAGCTACTTGGCATAAGATTGTATTTCGTCTATTGCTAAATTCTACGCCATACAAGGACTTTTAGCACCAGCAAAATCTGGTAAAGTACGTTAATGCATGGGTAATAAAATTAGGAAATAACTTACTTTTCATTGTACGCCCACGAAACATGGCTTGAATTACCTGAGCCATACCACTTGAAAGAAGGCAGATGATCATCGCGGTTGAAAGTCTTGCCCTCTGACCGCTGCGCGACATCTCTAAGGTGTGATGGCAAATTCCATACCTCCACCTCATCAACCGAGTGCCTCTTCGCGAAACCGATTATCTGAAAGAGAAGGCTTTCAAACATTTCCGGCGGTGTCCTCAGTCGCGTTACTATGAGCCTGTTCATGACTGGCGGGCGGAAATCCAATGTCCACGAAGCGAAAGTCGAGGCATCTGGTGCCGCGTCTGCGGAAGCGCCAGAAGAGATCCCCCAGTAGATCGGCGTCGGCTCCATCTTACTCCAGAATTGTTCCAAACGGTGATGTTGGAACTCTGCTACTCCTCGCGTTGGTAAGAATGCAAATGCAATAGAATTCGATGCTGGTTTGATGGAGAGTTCATGCTTCATCGCTTGCGCATCTACTTTCCATGCCTCGTTTATGGTGTCTTTGTCAAGCCATCGCCAGTCTTGAGAGCGCGTGTCGTGTGATAACAGAAGAGCATGTGCGCTACGCACGTTCCATATTGTTGATGTTGGATCTGTAACCTGCCATCCATCGGCGTTTTCTGTAGTCGGTCCAGTCAATAGATAAAACCGTGGGCCGACGTCGCTGTACAGAACAGAAAATTCGCCGTCTTCAACGAAGCTCGGACGCTGAGGTGGGCTACCCCATTCTGCAGGGAACTGGTCTATGCCGAGGAATCCACGGCGCCCGATGACCCAGTGCAAGAGGCTCATCATGTGTTTCGCAAAGCCTTTGCCGCGGTTCCACTCTGGGGTGAATACCGAGGCGATCGCATAACCGGTGACTTCCTCCACGATGTTATCTGCTCCTGAAGAAGTAGTTGCTCTAGAGACTAACCCATCGCGGCGGAATCTTTCGTGACACACGTTAGTTTTGAGACGCAATTGACAGATAATATCACCCAAGGCATGTACGTTTCGCATGAGCACAGGAATTCCAAAGAGCCGGGATCATCACGCCGTGCCAAAACCCTATTATTCATTGAATTCAAGTGAAATTAGAACAGGTCAGTTCTAAGCTGGAGTGCCGAAAATCAACACCCACCAAGTTACGAGTCGGTGATTTCTCGATACTTCGTGATTATCCGATCGCGCATCGCGCTCAAGATACTGTTCTAGAGTTGTGCCCCGACCCCAAGACGCGAAGGTTCTGGTGCGGGATTCAATGATCTGTTCCTTGCTAGCTGGGAATAGGGAGAGCGTAGATAACGGAGCAACAGCCATTGTAGTTAAGTCGCGGGATGAAAGGACGGAGCCGAGGCGAAGTTGATAATGGGGAGCGTAGCAAAAGTAACCAAGAAGTGGTTCTGCCGCTTCTCTGTTGCGCGGAGTGAAAGTTCCCAAGCAGGAGTGATGACTCACGCGCGCACCCCTATGTGAGCACCAAAGAAATGATGTCGTAATTTGACTCCTATTCTGGCTCTTGCTCAAAAACAGACTTCAAAAAAAGTCGTGAAGATGGCCCAAAAACGCGACATGAAACGCCCTATTATCTTTCTTCAGCTTTGTTATTCTCCTGGTATACATACTTCATTCCACTGCGCAATTCAGCTTGAGCTTCATGTTGTGATGACAAGGCTTACACCAATTGACAATGAGTTAGGCGATGGCCCGGAGAGTTACAATGTCAGATATAAAATACCAGAACTAATGAGCACTCAGCTACGCGAAATTAGAGCAGCGGAGAAAGCTTTAATGCTACATAGGATACTTCAAACAGCAGGGCTTTCGAAAGAGGTCCTTAGGTGGAGTTGAAGCTGTTTGCCATGTAGCAGTCAGAGAAACACCAAGGAAGCAAACGGCTGTGATGGGCGGCTTGAGGATTGTTGTGAGCGGCTCTATAGCAGGGGTGCGCCATATCATAGGTTTGTGGGCGTGGCGACAAGGGGAGCAGTCAAGGGGAAATGTCGAGATTTTGTACTGGATTCCTAGCGAAGCAGATACTCTTCATTTTTCCATGGGAAGGAGGAGACGATAAAAGTCAGCTAGTAATATCGAACCCGTTTACTACCTGTAGCTCACCACAGTAAATAGACAAACACTAGTCAGAACAAGCGAATTTGGTCCTCCAGCACAATGTCCTGGATCATGCTGTCCGTCACATAGGAGAAGCGCTGCGGGAATGTGGCCCCGTATCTTTCTTGCATCGCTTTAAGAGAAAGAGGTTCCTTCAGTTCGTACAGCTCCTCAATCTCGTAGGCAAAGCCTTCGTCCTTTTTCCCGGCGTTGAATTCAGCGTTACCCATTCCGTCGAGCAACGCGGGCTGTATCTCGCCAGGTCGCTTTCCGTGGCTTATCGTTGCAATATACCTCAACGTCTGATCAGGACTAGACACATATAGCCTGTCGCCCGCAAGCTAGGAATCAGCGCCGCACCGAATTGAAATGCGCAACAATACACTCACCACATCCGCCGCACGGTGCTTGACAGCAAATACTTCCTAAATTCATGATTCTTGGTACGCTTAACAATGCGGTCCATGAACACAGGTTTAATAGAGATAAGAATGTCCGTTCTAGAGGTAGATGCAGATGATGATTTAGAAGGACGGCCGTTTCTTGGTTGAGAGGCGGGGGCCACTGCGCGCGTGCGGGTTTTCCTGTCCCTTTCTTGCTTCATTCTTGGAGAAGAATTGAGAAAGATAAATTTCGAGAATGAGCGAGACTGAGATGAAATGAAGGCTTTACATGACGGGTTGAACGTTTCACGGCGCTCGCGCCATCCAAGTTGGAGTTGACGTTCAAGTTTCCAGTGAACAGTTGAAGACTGTTGAGTTGAGTCAGTTGACTTGCATGTGATGTGACGCTACGCGCCGTGGATTTCATTCACACCTCAACCAAGTTCCAAGTTCTATGTTGAGAGCAGGGTGAAGGGATTTTGCATTCGTAGGATAAGTATGTACTCTACATATATCAACCCACAGAACGTTTTTGTCGGAGCAGAGATATAGGTACATAAAAAACATAAAACACGATAACTTTTTGTCTACTAGCGTAATAAATACGACTGCTGCGCAGAGTCCAAGCCAAATCGAAGAAGTAAAAGCAATTAGCTGAGAAAAAAGGACAGAACTTCGAAAAATGGTAATCAGATATAAGCACGCACACCAGTCCAATCGTCACCCACCACCCCCACCTCTCGTGAAAAGAAAAAAGCCTATCATTCAAAGAGAATATACATCACATCACATACGAAGGAAGTTCGAGTCGCAATACATTTGATTTTTTTTTTCGTGCAGGCTACATTTATTTCATCTTTCTATGATGATAATGTTTAATTGTATTCTCAAGTACACGGCAGATCCAAGCTTACTTTTTGCCTATTCCGAGGAATGGGTAAGAGCGTCAATGCATATGATGCCATCTCGCTCGCTCCATGGGTATCCCCAGCGGTGCAGCCATTCGCGGACGCCAGTGGCCAGGCGGGCGCGGGATGCTCCGCGGGCGACGTCCTGTGTGCCAGTGTGTTTCTCCTCGCCAACGATAGCGTACGCTATCAAGACAGCATTAAACTCGACATGTCAACCCACGCAGCATATACGCACCTAAACCATAGAAATGCTCGCGTTCCAACTAAAATATAACAACCATCAAGTCAATTTACTCTCAATGTCGACGACCAAGGACACGACATACCGCAAGCAGGAACTGCTCGAGGACCTCCGTCGCCTCGTTCGCGTGCAGTCCATGAAGATCGAGCATCGCCTCTGAGCGCTCTTCAGGACTTGCCTCAGGGCCGCCGGTGCCGGCGCTCGCGATGCCCAGGTACACACCCAGCCCGCCGCCGCACGCCTTGCCCCGCGTGCCACGGTCGCCCGGGTCGTCTGACCACGCCGCGTCCCGCGAGCGCACCACCTGCTCCGCCATCCGCGCGCGCTCGCGCACAAGCTTCGCCGCCGCGTCTGCCATCTCCGCTGACATCTTCCCATTGAGGTCGTGGCCTTCGCGGCTGAAGCGTTTCGCGGCCGCCCCGTCCCCGCGACGCCATGCATCGGCCGCGCGCGACAGGCACGCATTCCGCGCGGCGCCGAGCTGCAGCGCGCGCTGCCTGTACGCCATGTACAGGCTGCTGACAGCCTCTCCCGTCGGCAGCGTCGGAAGGAGCGCAGGGGGGCGCAGCTTGAGGCGCGGCGACGGTCTTGGGGCCACTATCGCGTTCTGGTGATGTAAACTATCAGCAGCAGGACCCATAATCTCTCTCCTTGCTGCAATATTGGTACTCGCATTAGCTGTGTTCATGGACCCATTGTCCTCCGTCTGTGGTTGTTGTGGTGCTGGCTTCTTGACTGCTGCAGAGAATCGAGTTCGTCCAGGATCGTTGTAAGGTGCGTATTTCCGTCCTCTGGCGGCAGATTGGTTCTCGTATCCAAGGGCTGGGAATTCGTCGGGGGGAGGACTGTTCGCGATGTGCCCGGCAAGAGGACCAGTACCAGGTGGCACATTTGCCCTGGTCAACGCCGCGTTCAAGCTGGAGATGTCAACGTCCTTGGGAAGATGATGCAAAAATTCACAGCTTTCCTGCTTGGCGCAGGTTCCGCGGAGCCAAAACCTGCACAGAGCACGTTCGAGGTCGTGGCTAAAATTTTGTCAGTACGATGATATTGCTATGCACCATTCTTTTACACACCTGAATCGGCAATCCGCTCGCAAGCACTCTCCAGCAACAAAATACCGGCAAACTCTGTTCCCACCTGTTGGTGGACGTCCGTTCACGTACCGGGGTGCGGGCCTGCCATTACCTGCTGGCTGGAAGGCACCCCGAGCACCATTCATCGGCGTGCCCCTGCCAACAGCGTCCCTCGATACCAGCGTGACCCTTGCACCCATATGCTGCATCCTATTTTGTGGGCTGTGTGCAGGAGCAGCAGGCAACGACCTGTCGACAAGCCACGCCATGGCACGATCGAAATCGAAGCCATTGGCCGCGAGAGCTTCTTCCAGCTCTGAAGGAGCCAGTGTCGTGCCAAAGACGGAGCTGAGGACGTCAAACGGCGTCATCCCATCCGTGAGCGCTGCTGAAGCCTCTTCTGAGTCAGGCTCTGGGATGAAATCGGGGCCATAGGAGTACGCGGCCGGGAAGTAGCCTTGGCTTTGGTCGGGCGCCCAGGGATTTGTATCGTAGGTATCAAAATCAGATATGGTGATCGAGTGGAAAGATGGGATGGGATTCGACGCAAAGGGGTCAAATGGATCTTCTTCATCGTCATCTTCATCTTTGGGGCGATGAGACGAACGCAGCGACGATGCAGGGGTGAAATAAGATTGGTCAGCAATCAACGGGGCTGCGATGGCGAGGTTGGATGTCGCGCGGGGGGAATTGTGGGCCCACAAATCGGGCGATGGGGTATCTGCGCGCAGGAGAGACCCAGTGTGGGTCGCTGCTGCTGACATCGGACGGGGTATCGGCCTGAACTCATTGGCTTTTGCGTTCAGCAGGCGAGGCGAGGACAAGGGCGATGCGGGGAGCGAGGCGGTGAACTGTGCTTGGGCCGCCTGTGCGACAGGCGATGACGACGGCGAATAATCTGATTTCGTTGACGAGCCCATGGGCGCCAGGGGCGATACGACGGGTGTATGCGGTCTGCGGAATATGTTCGCCAGCGGGGAGGCTGGTGTCGACGACGGGGTCTCTGGGCGGGCAGGATAAAGGCGAGATGAGTTGGTCGATGCACGAGACGATGGCCGGGAAATGGGGCGGCGCGTCGGAGTTAGGAAGAGGAACGGCACCCCAGCGATGTCGTCGCGGTGCTTATGCATCAAGTCAAGCACGTTCTGCTCAACCTACAGCCGGCGTCAGCATAAACGTTAAGGAGGTTGTGGGGAGCATACACTCTGGTCGTCCATTGCATACGTCCGCTTCAGCAGCGCTTGCAGCTCATCCTCCCGCTCGTCAACCAGCAGCGAGACGACCTCGTTGACCAGGCTGCTTGGCACCCTGCTGTATTCGTCCTCCAACTCGCTGTCGTGGGTGTCACTCGGCTTGTATTGGCGTGCAAATGCAGATAGTTGGGCTCGAGTGTGGGGAAACTTCCCCACCTCCTGAAGGCCATGGCTGTTTCCGTTGTACGGCGCGTTGGTGCTCAGTGAATCGTAGGACATGTTATAAGATGGCATGGCCATTGAATTGGCACTCTAACATGTGCTGCACCACATGCGAGAAGGGGCGATGTGTGAAAGGAAGGGTCAAGAGGGAAAGCGACAATAGAACGCAGCTTACCAAAAAGACTATGTACTCAACAAACAAAGTCATCAAATGATTCGATTACTACAACATTTATAGCCCTATGACTCCGTTGCATTTTATTCGTGCCTTTCCTCTTGTGCCCATGCATGCTGCATGCCTTCTTGCCTTCTTTCCTGATTCCTGACGTCTCGTTTCAGGCGATGTACCCCTTACTTCCGCCTTCTTCAGAGGCAAGTGCATTAATTAGGTGCATCAAGGCGCATCACGACTCCGAGCTCGACGTCAACGTTCAGTAAACCCTGGATACCAATTAATGATGTTGACGGCAACATCTTTCGCCGTCTTGCGTGGGATGGAGTCGAGACCTGAACTAGTCTGCATATGCATATACGCAGCATTTAAAGCCATTTTGCTCGCTGTCTCATTCCTTGTTCTGCTGGGTTGGCCCTAACAGGACGCCCATTGTGGTGTTATACACTGTGAAAAGAAAAGGTAGTAGATATTACTGCTTAGGTAGTAATATTTTGGCAAAGGTAGCGTATTTTATCGTACGAT
>JAEKIV010000355.1:0-56315 GCA_016801325.1 Hypholoma fasciculare
AGATCAGACCCACTTTTACACAGAATCGGATAACATTCCCCGTCGCATGCGAATGCGCACCTCCTCTGAACAGACCGACGAGTTCAAAAAATTGTACAGCATCAACCCCCATCCGACGACGGAGCAAAGGCAAATGCTCGGTGTGTTCGCCCTTCAGCGTAACTTATACCTTCAAGTTGAGCATATGGCTGAGATTCGGCCTCACGAAAAACTTCTCCAACAGAAGTACCGTCAACATCGACATTGGCGACCACTCCGAGAAGAAGCAGGCGCAGAACCTCGCTGCGCTGTCCGCGTGTTACCAACTCTAGGAACTGGGAATTGTATGCACTGTTTTACCCGTCACCCACATCACATACGTCTGCTGACTCTGATATAGCTTGATACACCGAAAAAGATAGCCGCGCCGAAACAACAAGAAATTGTCACTGAGGTCGAGATATCAGACAGCTCAATCGTCGGTTTTGAGCATGCGCTCAACTTCATGGACTACTACTGTCGGCGGTACAAGTTCCCCTCCCCTGATGTCGACTTTATCTGCCCAAAGGACCGGTGGGAAGCCATCATGACCATCGATGGCCGTCGCATGGCCTGGGCTCCGGCCCAAACAAGAAGTCTGCTCAAACGCTATTTGGACGTCACCAAATACCTTGAGAGCTGTGACGCCGACCTCTGGAAGACATACCAAGAGGCACGCAAAACGGGCAAGGACCTCGGCCTCGCTCCCAAGGTGTTATCCCAGGCGAGCCACGACATCAGCGGCCTCGTGGACATCATCCGCCACCTTGCTCTGTACAAAAACCGGTCCACAGTTCTGGCGAGGGCGCTGGCGTCGACTTCTGGCGGTGCTCCGGGGTGGCGCCAGTCAATGACGCTCGCTGCCAAGTCTAGCCAACTCCTTGCGCGGCGCAAGGGGTACACGACCAACCCGAAGCTCGAGCGCATGCGCCTGACGCGCCTGGCGCTGCCCGTGTACATCAAGGCGAACGACGTATTGACGCATATTGCGGAAAAGTCAGTCGCGGTATGCATGGCGGCCACTGGCTCAGGCAAGACGACGCAGATCCCGCAGATGATCCTGGACGAGTATATCGATAGAGGCGAGGGAGCGAACTAAAGGCTGGTGGTGATCAGTGTCGCCGACCGCGTCGCGAAAGAGCGCGGAGAAGGATTGGGCCAGTCGATTGGGTATCACGTCCGGTTCGAGGCGAACCCACCTGAGCCCGACGGCTCTGCCACGTCCTACATCGTTAGCCCCCTGCCCAGGGCGTGCACCGTGTCATTCTTGCTACAAACGTTGCGGAGACATCAATCACAATCCCTGACGTTGCCTACGTTGTTGATGCTTGCAAGGTCAAGAAGCAACACTACGACCCCAAGCAGCATATGTCCACACTTGTCTCGGCGTGGGTAGGGTCATCGAACCTCAATCAATGCGCTGGCCGTGCAGGCCACCACAGGTCGAGCGAGTACTTCGGCATTATTAGCAAGACGCACGCGAAGTCGTTGCACCCGTACCAGACCGTGGAGACGAAGCGCGTCGACGTGAACAACGTTGTTATGCACGTCAAGGCGCTTCAGCGGCATGACCGTCGAGGAGGTGCTCGCCGCGGCGATCGAGCCGCCCGAGTCGGAGCGT
This sequence comes from Hypholoma fasciculare, assembly GCA_016801325.1. NCBI lineage: Eukaryota > Fungi > Basidiomycota > Agaricomycetes > Agaricales > Strophariaceae > Hypholoma > Hypholoma fasciculare. The sequence goes on from JAEKIV010000355.1 coordinate 1,640, forward strand.
GTGTCCGCCGCGATGGTCGACTTGCAGAATGTTGGGGCGCTAGATTCAGAGAAAAACCTGATGTCGTTTGGGCGCGTGCTGCCGCAGTTCCCAAACGACGTGCAGATGGGGCGCTTCGTGCTATATGGCAGCTTCTTCAAGTGCCTGGACAACGCGCTCGCGCTCGCGGCGATCCTGTCTAACTGCGAACCGTTTGTGGCTCTGCAGCACACAAAGCGAGTCGCGCAGGAGCGCAAGGAGTCGTGGTCGCCTGACGGGTACCACTCTGACGTGCTCGCGACGCTGGCGCGTTCAACGCGTGGTGGTCGCTTCAGTCGCGCGGCGAGTACCACACGGCGAATCGGTTCTGCATCGACAATTTCCTCGTGAAGCCGACGATGCTCCTCATCCAGAAGACGAAGGTGTCGCTCCTCCAGGCTATGTACCGCGCAGGCGTGATCGAGGTGTCGCTTGGCGGCCAGGTTTCTAGTTCGCGATATGACATCCCGTGGGACATGGCCATACCGTCAGCGCTCAATGTCAACAGCGACTCGTACCCACTGCTGACTGCCCTCGTGGCCATCGCCTGTCAGCCCAAGTTCGGCATAAAGACCGGCGAGTGGTCGTTCCGCACACAAACAGACAAGGTATGGTTGTTCTATTTACGTTGGGTTGGGCCATCTATTCTGACACAGAGCAGGCCTGTATCATACACCCTTCAAGTGTTAAGAGCCACAAAAGCAATGCGCCCGATGGTGAGGCTTCTCAGCAAAAGCAGCTGTACGCATTCGGGGCGAAGCGCCGCAACGACACGAGCGGCAGCTTTCCGACGACATGCCTTGTCACCACCACGCGCATTGACCCGCTGACGTACATCCTCTTCGGCGTGTACAACGTCGAAGTCGTGAACGCGGCTTGGAGTGCGACGACTACCTGCCCGTTGTTGGCGATATCCGCACGCTCGACGACGTGCGCAGGCTGAAGAACTCGATCGAGACGTGCATGCTGCGCGTGTTCGAAGGCATCGGGATGAGCTGCGCGAGGTCGAGCACGAGTCCGAGTCGGAGGACGGGGACTTCACGGACTATTCCCTCTCGTCGGAATCAAGGATCTCGACATCATGACGCGCGACATCGTCGGTATCCTGAATACGTACGGCAGCGAGCGCATCACGTCGCCGTCCGCGCAGCAGTCGCGCGCGGGGACACCGACGGGCTCACCGTTCGGGCGCAAGATGCACCCCGGCGGTGACACCCCCGCGCGGGGCTCCTCTTGTAGCGTACTAGCCATTCTCTGTAATCTCGTCATTCAACGAAGTTGTCTATGGAAATTCTCATGTCTGCGAGATCTGGCGCGCTGTCGCGTGAGCCGAACGCCTCAAGTAAACCTTGCCTGACGTTTGACAAGGCATTTATTCGTGCTTTGCTTACGGCGTTTATTTCTGTATGTCTCTTTTTTCTTAACTTGTGTTATATACTAATGTAGAACCTCTATCACTGTGAATTAAGACTGCCTTCAAAGTCTGTTGGCACCCTATGACGGGATGAGACATAAAAACTGCTACTGAAATCGATGTGGCCTGCGCTATACTGGGAAAAATACTGGTGCGTCGGGCCACAATTTTGGTGGGTCCCCAAGTGTGATACCCCATTTGATTCTTTAAGGGTCGTTCTGATCATCCTGAGTCATACATAATTTCGAGTCATTCACGGAACATATAAATATGTGTTGGTTTGCGCCTCTGTTCCTCCTGTTCCTCCCTTGATACACCATCAGATGGCCTCTAACTCAACACCTGCAGCCCTTACGGGACTTGCAACTGCTTCTCATCGACCACTTCAGAGGGAAGGCGCTCAATATTTCCTCTCAGCTGCGGAAGAAGAATTAGCAGAAGCCATGATGAGGTCAAGTCCACCGCCAGACCCAGAGCCATTACTAGGAAAGCGGGTGCGCGACGACGATCAACCAGGTGACGATGACCATAGTACAGAACCCGACGAGGAAGGGTCTTCGACTACGCGACTACAACCATCGATACCTTCCATAAGCAATCTCACTGCTGCGACTCTACGTTATGCAGCGAAAAAGAAGCTCCGCCCCGACCAGCGCGATGAAGTTGAAGCTTTCTTCTCGGCGAGTATTCAATCAAGCTTCTTGGATGCTTCTGTCTGAGACATTGAATAGGATACTGTTCTTGGTCGGCAGGCTAAATTATTCATTGGCATGATGTCACTTGAAAACAAAGTGGATGCCTTTCGATCTGCGACACCGCCATACCAGTTGTCCGAGGAGCTCAAAGTATGTAAACTGTCTTTGCCCTTGCATAGTATGCCATTAATTCCATCCATAAGGTAAACATCACTAACTATGGGATGGCTGTCATGCTCTCTGTTAATATCAGTGCATACAAAGGCGGCGTTCCTCGCAATCATGTCCTCGTTCGCATTTCAGTTTTCCTTGTGATATGTGATGATTAATTCAATATTTTGTAGGATATTCTGAAGAGATATCGTTTTGACCTGCCAGTAGGCATTGAACATGACTACGCTAACTGGGAAAAAATTTCCACTTATGTCAGTTTTGCCCTCACTCAAAACCGATCGAAAGTGAAGAAAGCAGTACGTGACCAACATTGTTTACTTATTTACTTGACTCATCATATCTACATTCAGATCAAGGCAAGTATTAAGTCAAACACAAATATCTTTGCTCTTGCACAGAGTATTGTCAACTCTACCCCATGTCGCCCAACAATACAGCTTTGCGCCCGAGTTGCACTCATGGTGAGTGATACTGTCCTGCCTGTAGGCCATGATTCTGAAATTTCTGTTAGCGCTCTGTTTATGTTGAATGTCGTGGATCTGAAAAGTATTGGGATCTTATTGATGCCCGCCTGGAGTTCATCCGATCTAAAGCAGATGGCTCAGCTGTTAAAATAGCAAGGTGCTGTCTTTTAAGCTGTCCAATGATCATCTATACTTATATCTTCTGTACAGGGGATTCACAGAGATCTTAAAAAAAGACCGTACTCAATATGGTGCTGGTGAAGATTATGTGATTGGAGATGTGATTGCTGATGAATGGCAGCAACGTGTGGATAATGTGGTGGGAGGGTTAGAGGATGTAGCAGAAGCATAACACCATGACACACCTCATCACTCTCTCTTATTAAATAAGCCCTGAAATCGATCAATTCTAACTTTTACAATCAATGAATAAGCTCTCATTCTGGGGAGGCCCTGTATATGTTTTATATGTAGGCAATTGTCAAATCTCTGCACTAAAATACCTGTCTGTAATTTGGATAATTTGGTTACAGTTGAGGATATTGGCTCACGCGTGAGCATACATATTGCATGGTTGATACACCATTTGTAGTGTCTGAAATAATGAGCTGGAAAGACACATCAGTATCTACTTCTACTCCTCATCGTCCATGGCCAATTAGAAATGCAAAAAAAACATTGGTACATGTATGTAGCTGAGCAATCTAATAATGTATCGAGAGCATAAATGGATGGATAGCTCTCAGATATGGAATTGGGCCTTAGCTATCAATAGTGGGATATTGAGTGCATATCGGTAATTTCAGATGGACGAAGAATTTGGATATGTGTGGATGGGGTTAACAGTCTTGCGGCCTGCGTCTGATTAGACAGTGCAGCACAGCACTTCATGAAAACTAGCAATGGGCCGGAAATTGAGATGCATACCTTCCTTTTATTTGCACCACCCATAGCTAACTAAAAACGCAGACAAAGTACTGATACAGGCATGTAGCCGAGCAAGTGAAAAATATATTGACGGTGAGACTGTATGCATAAAAATCAGAGGTAAAATCAACTTGTAAGGATCAATAGTGTAACATTGAGTGAGCATCAGGAATTTCAGGTATACAAGGAATGGAAATATGTGTAGACAACCTCAACAATTTGGTGGCATGAGTCTGACCTGACGGCTCAAAGTAGTACTCAGTAAAAGCTGGCATTGGGCTGGAAACTGAGATGGGTACCATCGTCTAAACTTTGTTACTCACAGCAGCTTATAAACGAAGACAAAGCATGCGCACTGGTGTGTAGCTGAGCCAGTTCAAAATATACAAACAGCGTGGATATTGCGTGGCTAGCAAGTGTGGAATTAGCTCATGACGACCAATGGGTATGAGATGGAGTGTATGTGCATAATTCCAGACAGGCGAGGAATTGTATTATGTGCACACAGGGTATGTAATTTTGTGGCCAAATTCTGCTTAATTTAATAGATTACCTTGTCACATTACGCCCACTGCCCATGTCGAATGTGGTCACCGTGTCCAAATCCCAGAGACCAAATGGCGACAACGTTGTTTTCACATAGCGTCAATGTTTTAAAGAGACCGTGACTTCGTGCAAACGTCACACAACAGACATATTTGGTACAAATGGCGGTGTATCATATCGGAGTCTGCTTTAGTTAGAATCAGGTGGCAGTGCAAACGAGAATCTTAAACAGGCCGTAGTGTTACAACTTGAGATGATTAACATGGCAATATGGCCGAGTGGTCTAAGGCGCCAGAATCAGGCTCTTCAGTGAGTTATCTGGTCCGAAAGGGCGAGGGTTCGAATCCCTCTGTTGTCATTTTTGGTCTTTTCTTGTGATTTTTTTTGCACCCTACAGCCTACATGGCCCAGGGGCCAGGCTACATTGACAAGTTACAAGTAACAGCGCTGAGCGTCGAGCGAGCTGCAAGCTAGCCTGTCAATTTCATGTACTTGCAATTACAGTTTTACATCATATTATCAAAAGCTCAATTGCTGTTTAATTTTTGGCCCATGGATTTTATTCGCTCTGTTTCATCAGACATCCAACTTCACAGTAGTCCACAGTTCAATGTCAACGCTCAACCGCAAAAGTTAGTGCGTACTAGACCTCTGGTACGACGCACTGTCCTTATATTCCTTGAAGCTTGGCAACTACTTTCAGGTTATGTTAGTTCACGTCTCTTCGGAGGGTGCACCAATATTCGAGTACTGTGCATTTGCATTGAGAAAGAGCTGAGTGGTTAAGCACTTATGAATTGTAGAAAATCCAACTTAGGTGTTCACGGAAATGTCCTATAAATTCGTGATCGCGGGTGATGAAACGCGCTTTTGACCTGGAGGAATATAATGCTCGATGAGATAAACTAGTCAAGATAGCAATTGATCTTACTCTAAAACCCGTATAAACTCAAACCAAACTAATATTCAGGCCCAGGGCATCGTACACAGCTACCAAGGCGTCAATGTCCCCACAGTCTGTCAACCATGCCCGCAGAGACGATGGTTTTTCCTGTAGGGTTAGCACTATTACCGAGCAAAATAACCTCCTTGGTGGTGCCGTATTCGGCCAAGCGAAGTCGGTTCCAGTCAAACCAGTAGCCGAATTGCGGGCAAAGGCAACCCAGGTACTTTGAACGTACGCCGAAAGCGCCGCTATCTCTGTTGGTGTCGCAGCTACTGGTGCCGTGGTCGAGTTGTATGCGCCGAAGACTACGAAGATCTCTGAGGCATGGAAGGCACGTATATCTGGCCGTGTGGAACATATATATCTCATTTGCAGTAGTTCCAGTGAGCATGGGCACATGCAAAAAGTTTCCGGCCGCTGAACGCGTGCGCGTTTGGTGCGCGTATCCGAGAAAATAGTCATATCTACACATCGCGAGGTATCAATCCCATTTGAAATTTGAAAAATAAATCAAGTCACCATCTACGATCACTTCGAATGAAGTATCGGTACTCAATACCGCCTGTTCGAGCACATTTGGGTCGACCGCGCGCATGCATGTGAGCTGCGCGGCGGTTGCCTCTGCAAACCGTCAATAAACTTGAATAACATCGCACATAATAACTCTTTCGACTATACTTACCTGTCCCACAACCAACTGCGTTCGAGACCTGCTGCCATGCGCTGACATCCGCTTCATTTGTCCCGATTTTCCCAAGTGGTACTAAGAGGACGAGATCCAATCTGACAACATCGTTTGAATAGTGAAATGAGCAAAGTGGGCAAAAAGTGGGCTAAACATACGTTCCCGACTCCATGATAATCCCTTGAATGAGCAACGCGCTCCCAGCAGAGCATAAACATACGCATCGATGGCCACACTCCCGGCGCTCTGTCCAAATAGTGTGATTCGCCCCGGGTCACCGCCAAACTCTTGCACTGCGGTGCATTGGGCTGCCCGAAGATGTTCGTGCGGTAGTTGAACGTCACCACAATCACGTCGTCGTGCACGTCTACAATGTTGTTCCCGATGTATGCTGCGAGGTTGCTCTGTTGCGGACCAGTCAGTCGTGTACGGATACTTTTAAAATAGAACATAGGAAGCCAGCTACTCAGTGCCGAATTCAAACGCTCCGCCATAGATCCAGACGTGCGCACAAGCGGAGCGGACGGAGCTGTCCAGCGTACAGCAGTAGCGCAGGGAATACCTAAGAATTGGCGTACTCGCGGGGAGAGGAGGATACCCGCAACGGATCCTTGGGCAGTCGACACGGTTGTTCCTTGATCGGATGATGCTCGGTCAGAGAGAAGGACGGAGAAGGTAGACGGCAAGGGGAAACTCGCAGCTAGCGCTAAGAGCCTCAGAAATCGGGATTTACTGCTCGCTGGAGGCACCATATTACTGCTCGTTTGATGAATCCTGTGCTTCAGCTAGATGTCTGTTTGGGCGTTAATTTATACTCAATATGCCCTCTTATAAAGAGTAGATTTACATATAATTACGCCCGCAAGCATTCTTCGACAGGTGAGTCTTTAGCACAATTTAGCTTGGTCTCTTCACTTGCTGTGATTGAATAAAAATCAATTGGAAAGGAACAGTATATATGGCGTGCGTACATAGATCGCTGGTGTACGTGCCGACTTTTTTGGCAGATGATCGCGCGCAGCTGTTAAGTATACTATGGACCTGAATAGCTGCAGTCAGCCGACGGTATTCCCTCCCCTTACTTCGATTCGATCCTCAGTGGCGTGAGCGGACACTGTAGCCAGAGCGTCCTATTTTTTGTTTTACTCAGGATAAGTTTAATAGGGCGTGTCTTGGCACAATGGCTCTCATGCCCATGAATGAATGGCTGCGAGCCATATCCGAAGAGACATTGGGAAAAAGGCGTACCGCATGAACCCCTTCGATGACAAGTACCGATATCATGTTCAGAGCCTTGAAAAGCAAATGCACTTGCAGAAAACAATCGATTTCAGTTTCGGTTGCCCCGCCGTAAGATTGGGGAGTATGTGTTCACGAAGCTTTCGCTGGCATACCGATTCTCAGCGCGATCGGACATGCATAGGTGGCCGGGCGGCAATCCCTTGTGACCTGGTTTCGAACTTTAAAGCAAACTTTCTGCAAAGCAGAGACGGGAGCCGTAAACGGAAACCTGGTTATCAAGAAGTGAGAATCGCGTATCCAAATACAGGGTATGAGCAATTATAATTCACCACTAGCGAGTTACCCATCCCGGAGGCTTGTACCATCGTGGATTCGTTCTCCAGCGCAGCCGCAGGCCGCTCCCGTATGCGCACGCGCACTGGTACGATTAGGCCGCCACATTCCACGGGCCCGCATCGCTCATCGAACACCCACCCGTGCACTCGCACGCGCCGCCGAACTCCTTCGGCAGGCTCTGCGCGGGGATCTGCTTCAGTAGCGTGTCCTTGTAGGCTTGATTACGGTCCACACCACGCTATATAAGTTGACTTGAGTGGCACCCCACTGACCAGGACGAGTCCTCAAGCTTAGCATGTGCGATGGGGACGCGAGGTGGACGCGATGATGATGGTTGATGGACAAGGAGCGCACTTGAATTTAAGTACAGTCAAATGGCCCGGGCCGAGGCCAATCCGTAAATGTCACTTGTGTGCGTGATGCTTGTGACGGTACCTCTTTCCATGTTTTCTCTACTATCCCGTTGCAAGCTTCAGCGCTGTCCAAGACAGTGTTTACCCTCGCCATGGAGGTCTCTGACCACATCTACGAAGCCATTCTACCGTCCCAATAATTCAAGAGAATCACGCGCGGTGGACACGCGAATTCGGCTGACTGACAAAACACAGCGACGGAGCTATGGACAACTTGCGGAACGCAATTCTGTTGGGGTGAATACGACGCGTTTGCCATGGACAAGGATGGCTGATCTCACTGGAAAGATGATCTAGGCATTCACACCAACTGCCGCTGCTGTGTTCGTTCTGGCTGGAGTTGGGCTTTATTATTATTTCCGACAAGAAAAGGCAAGGCTTGCCGAGGAGCGAGGTGAGCTCTGGTTTAATGAAACCAGACGCACTGACCTCAGTGTTCTTTAGAAAAAGAACGTGGTCTCAAGTCGTACGGGAGGCCAAACATTGGAGGTCCATTTTCGCTCACCACACACGATGGGAAGCCATTCACCAACGAGAATATTCTTGGAAAATGGTCAATGATATATTTCGGTTTCACCAATTGCCCCGATATCTGTCCTGCCGAACTTGACAAAATGACTGCTCTGCTGGATAATATGCGTGTGTATCTTGCTAGATCCTTGTCAATATGCCGCTAAATATTGCGCAGAGAAACAGCATGGCGATATCTTTCTTCCTGTTTTCATTTCAGTTGATCCTGCACGCGACACGCCCTCCCAGATTTCTGAATATCTGAAGGATTTCCATCCCTCTTTCGTCGGGCTTGCTGGGGGTTATGCTGAAACCAAGGCCGTATGCAAAGCCTACCGCGTATATTTCTCAACGCCGCCGAATGCGGATCCGAAGGGGGACTATCTAGTGGACCATTCGATATTCATATACCTCATGGATCCAAGCGGGAAATTTGTTGATGCGTTTGGCCAGAACGTCGGGCAAGAAGAAGTGGAATTCAAAATGAACGACGCGATTGCAAATTGGCAGAAGGAAACTGGAAAAAAGATCTGAGGGGGTGCCGTAAAGTCATAATAGGTTTATTCAGGTCCGTTCTATCTAAAAGCATTCACTGCCACGCTGTTCTCTCCCCACTCAATCTTTATTGCTATATTGCTATTGTCACTCCCTCTAGTCGCTCGACGCTGCATGATATTGTACTTTACGGGACGTCCCTGTTGCCTCATTTTGTCTTTCATAGCATTTCCGCATGATCGCTTAAACTCTATAATTTCTCATCTATACTAAGATGGACAGGCCCTCCCATATATCTCTGCGATCAGCTTCGTCCCCGTCTGAGCTTTCGGAAGGCCTCAAGAATCTTACGTCGATTTTGTCGGTAGACTCCCCAGCGGCCCTCAGACTCCTCGCACCGCCTTCGAGTAGTCGTCGTTTCGACGCATCATCGAGTTTTTCGCTGTATAGTTTCACTCCGCGAACGAGATCCCGGCCATGGGAAAGGAGAAGCCGTCTTACAAAGCCGTTCGAAGGTTTCCAGCTCATTTGTTTCGTGGATTTTTCATCGGTTGATATACCGTCGAACTGTGCACTGACAAAGGATCTCAGCCACGTTCGGGTGAAATCCTGGACGCGTCGCTTTGCGATTGGCGATGTAGCAGAGTTCAACATATGGACGTGCAAGTGCGCAACTACGAAGCCGTCAGTATTGTGTGCGAGCAACTAGTGACCATTCTGGCTGCAATTTGAAAAACTCACGAAACATTCCTAGTTCGCTTGACGCGTCGGAAACACCGAAGTATTCCCAGTCCACCAACCCGCATTTTGTCGGTGCAGCCTTGTCATTCGCCGCCAACTCGACCAGCACATTTTCCGGCCAGAAATCAACCATCCCCACGCACTTGGGTGGGTCGGGGTCGTCCGATTCGTTGAAGCCCGTGCGCACGCGCTCGGACAGTGCTGGCGCGTTCTGTATTCCCGCGTCTCGGAGGTAGTTGAGTACAACATCCGCGAGGTAATCGTAGATGCCACTGCGATCCGATACCGATGCGATGTATGCCACGAAGCTGGCCGGCGGGCGCGCTGTCGCGGTGAACAGCGCGGAGAGGAACACGCCGAAGCCCGTCGCGATTTGCTGCATCTTTTCTGCCTCGAACTCCAGGGCGTCCTTCGCAAGGAGCACCTCCGACAGCGTCGTCATGCGCCCCAGGTCCTCGATCCACAGCATGTGCGCGTCTTCGTCGTGCCAAATGAGCTGCGGGACGTGCACTTTCGCCTCTGCGCCGTGCGCGAGCGCCTGCATCCCAGGGAATTCCGGATCCTCGCCTGCAAGGATCTGGAACGCCTTCTTCTCGACGAGCTGCCTGTCCACCGACAGCGGCCGCTTCGGATCCCAAGCGATGTGCGGTGGCGCTTGTTTGAGTACAACACTTGTCAGGCTGAGCCCGGTGAGCTCCCGTCCATTCGGAGGCGCAATCGTGGATACGGGCTGGGAGAAGGTCGCGCGTGCGGTGTGGTTCGTCAGTCCACCTGCAAGTGTTTCGACCGTGAATCGTCCCCCCGCATCGGCATGAGCGCCTAAACGCTGCTGCAGGTAGTTTGCGAAGTCGAACGTGGTCATGGCTGGCGAGAGACGAGCGGCGGTGAGGCTGTCTTCTTTGAGGGAAGACTGTGCCTTTTACCCGTCGTCAGTCAGCCTGGAATCAGAATTTCTTCCCCATATAAGTGCATGCAGGGTAGCAGAAGGTAGCTTCGTAGGTATCTAATCAAGATCAGCATCAATGGACAACGAACGTGTTCAGTCGGGATGCCAAGGCATACCGCATATTGAATTGTCGACTGACGAGCTGTAGGTTCTATGAACAGCTTGAGGCAAATAAGTAGATAAAAATGTATCCAGAGACAGGATTTTTGTCGAACGAATTATTGCACTATATAAGTATTACGCTGCGATTTTCTGAGTCTTGGTCCTTCCGACTCCTTGGAGGCTGGAGTTGAATATTGGAATCATGAATGCTAATAGTAATGACCACAAAAAGAATGACAGATGTCGATGAGAATGGATATGACAACAGAGGGATTCGAACCCTCGCCCTTTCGGACCAGAAAGCTCAGAGAAGAGCCTGGATCTGGCGCCTTAGACCACTCGGCCATATTGCCATATCGGGACGTTCCCCGAGTGCCGTCCTTCCCCATCGACTCACCACCTGTCTCGAAAAATTGAATGAAGTTTGCACTCACGCGCTCCGAAATACAAAAAAACATATGAATCTACTTGAACATCGCAAAACTAATGACAACAGAGGGATTCGAACCCTCGCCCTTTCGGACCAGATAACCCACAAATGAGCCTGATTCTGGCGCCTTAGACCACTCGGCCATATTGCCTGTTGGGCAGTTTCTTGGCAGGCCATCCAAGACAATACTAGAGTAGAGTTATGAACATTGCATAAAATATCCATTTCAAGTTCATAGGAAGAGTGGAAGGGTCTATGAAACGATCCACGACAGCTGAGGCCTGGAGATTGGAATATAACACCAGAGTTGGAAGGTATCTACAATTATCTCGGTGTCCGAACCTCATCCTGCGCCAACTTATTGCTGAGCGCTTCAAAAGCAATTTCCAAACGATTTCCGGACTGAATCTCTGATGCTAGTAATACCACAAACGTTGAATAAAGTATTCCGTATATAACTCGGTACATTTCAATGGCTAATGTTGAGATTGAAGGAACACTGGTAATACACTAGTGAAGGCAACACTGTAAATTGTTTACGGGCATAAACACGGCCCACATCTATTACGGAGAACGAATTAGATTCTTGGGACTGAGGTACAACCACTAGCAAGAAACTGGTATCAATTTTAACGAAGGTGGTTATGTTCATCTATTATCTGCAGACATTCTGTATCATATTCTACGGCGCAGCGTATTATTACTATTGGCTCTTAGACCTCTACTCCGATATGACCGTGCGTTTTTGAAGCCACAGAAACTGCATAGTACGCACGTCAGCGCAAGCGAGAGGAAGACGGCGTACCCGGACTACTTTCTCGCCTCGCATAGCGAGCATCCGCCGCCTAAGAGCAGCCCACATGGAGTAGCGACGCGCATAGCCGGGCGCGCATCCACTGAACGCCTCGGAATACGGGGACTTCGGGGAATTTCGAGTTGGGGACGGGGTGCCGCCGCGCTGCGGGTATGCCGGCGACTTACCTGCCTGAGTCCCCGTCAGCGCTAAAGGTGCCAATCACAGCATCTATTTTGGGCCGCGGCAATGGACCTGGGGTGCGCCGCGTCGCAAGCGCACTTGCCCGCAAAGTGGGGTATGTCCGAGGAGGCTGGGTGATACCACCGATTCATATGATTCGTCGCGCAAAGACTGATGTAATAGCATAATCTACCTCGGGTTAATTGAATTTCTCGCTTTTGGACATTGTTTGGGTGATCTGTGGCGTTGGGCGCTTATTATGATAGGCGCCCGTTGTCCAAGATGCATGGTGGAATTTATCGATCAGATAAATTACCATTTCTGTTGTGGGCGCATCACACAAGTCTCTACGGATATGTTTGGCTCAGTGACTCTGATCTTTACGCGATATGTCCGGTGGCGTATTGATATGGCCGGCGAGTAGGAGCCACCAGAGGCTGTACAAAAGGCTAAAGCCACGACTCATATCACCTCTTGTAACTCAAGCGTTTTATCATCTTGAGCGAAACATGAATGAAAAAGGAATGAATCTGGGCTCTATATAATCAAAAGATCGCAACATTAGAATGATATTTCAATAGGTCGCTACTGGTGTAATTTTGTGAATATGTGTACGGAAACATCATTTTTCCAAAAATTTCGTCAGAACTGACTTGACATCGTAGCTCCCACTGTGGGCGGCAACAGATATTCATGCCACGCGACGCATAAGGCTTCATCAACTATTTCTCTCGTTGTAAAAAACACCGCTATGGTAGTGAGAAAGGACAGTCTCGAGACGCGAGTGGTTTCTAGGCTCCCGAGTCTATAAAAGGATTATGCTTCTCTTCTATTTCGCATGTTTATCCTGGTTATTGTTAGGACACCTTTTGATCAATCGCGTAGTTCGCGACTGTAGAATTTAATGATCAGCTCCAACATCTGTCTAAACTTGAAAAGTGTAAGTGTTGTGCCAGACCGTCTACGCTGGAAATCATCCGAGTCAAAATACATGGAAACGATGGCTCGGGCGCGGTGAAGGCACTACTTCGGCACTACATTCTCAATCAACTGTTGAATCAATCAGTCTGCCAGTGAGCTACACTTGATGAAGGGAACAACGCTCTTGAACGTAAAATGACGCGACGAGCTGATATTTTCCCTATTCGTCTGCACTTTCTTCGTTTGTTATACCTATGACTGATTTCACTCAGCAATTAATAGAACTGATCGCGAGCAGGGCCGCCCACTGCTGTCTCGTCTAATCTAGCCGAGCGCATCCCGGAGGGTGAGATTCTGGCTTATCATTGGCCGTCTTGAAACATACCGCTCTCATACGTGTTTTTCCTGCGCCGAAGAAACCCGCGGAATCTACAAGCGACATGTATGTAGTGAATACCTAAAAAGAAGGCGGCGCGAGCTCGCCTCTCGCTTGTGATATGTATTTCCCTGATTCGCTTGATAGTTTTCAGGTTGCATCAGTGCTTCATCTATGAAGCCACAAATCGATGCGTTCCATAATAGCAGTCATATCATTGCAGCGCATCTATAATCGACATCGATTTCATTCCCGGATTGGAGTTATTGTATTAGGCTAGCCAAGATAACTCGCGAGAGAAACATAGAGATCTTCTCAAGGGCTGTTTTCCAGGTTTATTTATTCACTTGATCTGACATATTCTCATGATTCGTCGGTTGTGAAGACGTCCCGGGTGAGCAAAATCGGGTAAATAAGGCGCTCCTGTTGAATGAGCATCAAAGGAGCGCCGTACTCGACGCAGACAAATTTTTGCGAAATGCCGAGAAGCTGTCTGCTGAGCGCCGACAAAGTAGGGGTCTTCTCGTGCTAATAATAACGGTGGGGTGGGTGTTTTTTGACTCGTACAGCGAGGCTTCCAGGTCTAGAAACGATTCAACGATGGGGCCTGATTGAAGATTATCAACTAGCGAACTGTGGAAACGCTCGACGGACATTGACGATGACGTTCCAAAGGAAGGTCGTGTGGAAGGTCACCAGCTCTGAAAGACGAGTTTGGCCTGGTAGAGCTTAAGGGTCCTTCCTAGTTTCTATTACCTGCGTATGTCGCCGCGCAACATGTGCGTCGGCACTGTTTCCGTGGCCAGACAGTAGGATCTCACCCAATACAATTGAGTATAGTTGTTAGTCGCTTCGAATGGATTTGTATGGGGCTATTTCACGCAGGTCTGATGGAGTTTGATGAACACGGAGAGATACGATTTTCGCGGTGTTAAGCCCGGAGGAAATGCAATTGCAATGCTGTTCAAGGCCTCGACGGGCGACAGGGGAGACAGGGGCGGCTGCGAAGGTAAGCAATTGTTGATAAAAAATGGAATGGGATTTGTAGACGAGAATTGTGGCTGTCCTACACGTGTCCACAAGCGATCGGTATGGACACCAAATTCGGATTTATTCACATCTACCCGTCAGTCCCCCCAAAATACATTTTTACCCAAGCAGCACCTTCTTTCCTTCAATCCTTTTCGCGGGTCCTGTCGCTTCGTTCGCTTCAGGGAATTCATTTTTCATCTTTATAACCCCACGAAAGCACCCGAATCCCCCCCACTTCACACAATGGCACTGACAGCAGCCCCCACCGCGACAATCCCCGCGCGCCGAAGGCGCCATTCCAACTCTATGGACGCCAGCGAGGCCGGTATCCCGTACGATCTTTTCAACGGCATAAAAACAGCAAGCTCGGGCATAGAACCGCCCCCGCGCCCCAAGTCGACGCCTGGGGAGCGCCCAGTGCAAAGGCGGCGCCAGAAGAGCCCTGTGCATAGCGACGACAGCGACGATGCGGAGCACGACGTGGTCAACGACAGCACTGCGCCGGTTATGCAGGTAGACGAAGACACGATAAGCGCGCCGACACCCAAGACATTCGATCACTCGGCTCCCATCACGATCCTGAAAAACACGCATAACCAGAACGCTTCTTCCGGCACCACCACTACCACCGAGCGCCCCACCCGCCCGCTCCCCGCCTCGAAAGCCCGCAAAATGGCTTCAACAGCCGGCACGAACGGTTCTGCGCCGCAGAACGGCCAGGCGAATCCCCACGCCCCGATCCAGTACCCCGCGAACCCGGCGATGCTGCCTGTGCAGGCGCATGTACCCAAGGGCGCCGCCGCTCTCACGCAGCGCAGGCTGTTTGTGATCCTCGAACAAGCTTGTCTCGAAGCGTACAAAGTTTCGGGCGGCGGAGGATCGGGCCCCGGCGGCAAAGGGCGCGGCGGCAAGGACGGAGGGGAGGCCAAGTACACCCTCTTGAACTGCGATGACCACCAGGGCATCTTGGCCAAGACCGGGAGGGACATCGCAGATGCCAGGCCAGACATCACCCATCAGGTGAGCTATCTAATCTTTTTTTTCACTTTTTCCCCCTTGTGGCGCTGCCATCTACTCTTACTGCGTTATCCGCTCTGCAGCTTGTGATCGGTCATTCAACTGACTGACGTCTATTTTCAGTGTCTCCTTACTCTCCTCGATTCACCGTTGAACAAAGCTGGTCTTCTCCAAGTTTATATTCACACTGCTCGCGGTGTCCTGATCGAGGTCAACCCGCATGTTCGCATCCCCCGCACATTCAAACGTTTCAGTGGTCTGATGGGTGCGCGATCTATAAATTATCATGATCTCCTGCGGCTGATCTCAATATCACATAGTGCAACTGCTGCACAAGCTTTCGATCAGAGGTGTTAATGGCCCAGAAAAACTCCTCAAAGTAGTCAAGGTTCGTCGAACGGTCCCTTATCATAGTTTCACTGATGGACGAGATTTCCACCCCAGAATCCTGTCATCGACCATCTGCCGGCCAACACTATCAAGCTCAGTATGTTCTTATCCGTTTTTTCTCCACATGTTCGCAGCTCTGACTCTGGTCCGAAGCCCTCTCAGGCGACGCTCCCACACAGCGCCTGTCGAAATACTTGCCGACCCTGCCTACGACGCACAACATCGCCGTTTTCGTGGGTGCTATGGCCCGCGGACGTGATGATTTCGCAGATGCGTATGTCGATGAAAAGATTGGTATCAGTGAATACCCTTTGAGTGCCAGTGTGGCTTGCGGCAAGGTACGCGCTCGATATTCTCCGAACTAATATCGCATCCTTACTGGCACAATCTAGTTCTGCTGCGCACTGGAAGAGCTCTGGGACATCTGTTAAGGATAACATGTCGAACTGAATCGGCGCTATGCTGGCTCATATGACGCGCTATCCTCCCTCAATCGTCCTCTGCTTTTTTCTATTTCTCCGATAGTTGGTTTTTGTATAAATGTATCCCTAACCCGACACCAAAATCATCAGGTTCCCTGGCTATCCTTCCGTCACTTTCTTTATCATACATCCAGTACCCAGCCATCTGCACTTCAACTCGCAGACGAATCTACTCCTAAAATCGCAGCAACAGCACCATTCTGTACCACCTCACGCACGACTTTATCTTATTCCACCATATTTCACGACCATACACTCATGATGGACCCCATCCACGGCCCCTTCATTTGCTTGTTATCATGTAAACACACATCGCTTTCCTCACACCTCATGCGC
Organism: Hypholoma fasciculare; assembly: GCA_016801325.1. Classification (NCBI taxonomy): domain Eukaryota; kingdom Fungi; phylum Basidiomycota; class Agaricomycetes; order Agaricales; family Strophariaceae; genus Hypholoma; species Hypholoma fasciculare. The sequence goes on from JAEKIV010000355.1 coordinate 18,254, forward strand.
ATACACATAGCTCCTAGTCCATACATACTTACAATCTTGCAACAGTTTGTGCATTTACGGTTTACCTATATTACTCCCACTCCACCCTTTGTATTTCTCCCGCCACCCTCCCCCCTTCACCCCCCTTTCCTTCGTGATGACCGCATATATGCGGTCAGCGCGTAGTCTGTGCAGGTCTCTGTGCCTCACTTCACCCGCTGCATGCTCTTGCGACTCAACTCGCACCCGGCTGGCTGGTTCTCCGTTTCGGCCCCTTCCTGTCCTCGTTCTTGATTTTATAGGACTCTGCCCACTTGACGGCTTGTGCCTGTCTTTTGGCTCACGGAGTCAAAAAATATATAATTGCTTGCTATCTTGACATCGATGGCTCTGAGGCTCTTGGGGAGTGAGCGATTGAATTAAATAAAAAGATAAGATATCTTGAATGACGAGGACAGCATTTTCAAAATCAATCCGTCAGTCACATCACGACCACGGCGCCACGAGCAGTACTGCCACCTGCTTGATCACGGCGCACTCCTGAGTCCTGACACACTCCAGCTCATCGCCCCATTATTTAGATCTTCATCCTATACCACCACCATCTTAATCCTAATCCTCCCAAAACACCCGTAGACCGCCCATCTTTCGCCCAGGACGCCAGCATGTCGACAGCCCCTCCACCTCAAGCGGCCAGCGCCTCGCCGATGCCAGAGGGCGTCACCGACCCCAACTACCACCCCGAACCCGGCCGCCTCGGCAACCTCACGGTCGTCCAGCTCCACACGCTCGACAAGCTGCGGAAGGAGCTCCAGGAGGAGGGCCACTTCGTCGAGGAGCGCATGACGGATGCGATGCTGCTGAGGTGGGTGCTCTGTCTCTTGTGTCTTGATGCTGCTATGGCGCCGCCGCGGCGATGTGGGCTGTGGATGCGCGCTGCGCGGATGTGTGTGGCGTGTGGGCGCCGCGCGCTGCGATGCGGGGCGATGGGCGCATCGGTGGCCTGTCACTGCTGGTGCGCTGGCTCTGCGGAGGCTGCGCTTCGTCGCTGTGCTCTGGCTTGAAGAGTCGACTGCCTCCTAACAGTCCCGCAGTTGTGCGAGGGCGGTGCTGGGGCCGGGAGGGCAGCTGTGACCCTCGTGCGCAGGGGAGAGGAGCTGCGAACGCAAGGCTGCCGCCATTCGTGTGCCATCGCATAGTCGGGCGATGAGCGCAGGGGTCTCATCGCGTCACATCCATTGCTTGCGCATGCAATGATGTTGTTTACGTCCCTCCTCCGTGCTGGGTCTTGTTCTTGGTGTTTTTATCATCACATCGGTCATATTTCTACCATTTCGTACGCTCCATGCTCAGATCCGAACTAATAAATTAGGGCTGTCATTTAGATTCCTCAGAGCGCGTAAATTCGACATCGTAGCGGCCAAGACCATGCTCCTCAATGCAGAGAAATGGAGGAAAGAATTTGGCGTAGACGAACTTACAAAGTGCGTTTCGACGTGGTTGCTTTTACTCGGATCTGACGCGTCGGCTCGTGTCCAGGAGCTTTGACTTCAAGGAAAAGGCAGAGGTCGACAAGTATTACCCTCAATATTACCACAAATGTGACAAGGTACGGCGCCTCTTCGTCGTCGCGCATGACACGGCTGACTCCCCAACCAGGACGGCCGTCCACTCTACATCGAGCGCCTCGGTAAGCTGGACATCAAGGCGCTCTACGCTGCCACGACGCAGGAACGCCAACTCCAGCGCCTCGTCGTCGAGTACGAAAAGTGCCAGACACTGCGCCTGCCCGCATGCTCCAAGGAGTCGGGGCACCCCGTCGAAACGTACTGCACAATCCTCGACCTTGGTGGCGTCTCCCTCTCCAACTTCTACCGCGTAAAGGACTATGTATCTGCGGCATCTTCGATCGGCCAGGACCGCTACCCGGAGACGATGGGCAAGTTCTACATCATCAACGCGCCGTGGGCGTTCAGCGCGGTGTGGACCGTGATCAAGCCGTGGCTCGACGAGGTCACAGTGAAGAAGATCGACATCCTTGGCGGGTCGTACAAGGACACGCTGCTGAAGCAGATCCCCGCGCAGAACCTGCCGAAGGAGTTTGGTGGCGCGTGCGAGTGCACAGGCGGGTGTTCGATGAGCGATGCGGGCCCCTGGAATGTGCCAGCCTAAGCATGCCAGTGTGCGTGCGCATGCGGGCGCGGTCTGCGGCTGCGCTGGAGAACGGATCCAAGATGGTACAGGCCTTTGGGATGGGTGGCTCGCTGGTGGTGGATGATAATTGCTCATACCCTGTATTTGGATACGCGATTCTCACTTTCTTAATAACCAGGTCTTTGTTCACAGTTCCCGTCCCTGCTTTGCAGAAAGTTTGTTTTACAGTCCACAACCAGCCCGCAAGAGATTGCCGCTCTAGATCTGTCACCTATACATGTCTGATCTCGCTGAGAGTGAGAAGGACCGGTCTGTCAGCGGAAGCCTCGTGAAGACCTACTCCACAACCTTATGGCTGCGCTGCTGAAACTCGAAATCGGGCGCTTAATAAATCGATTCATTTCTGCAGGCGCATTTGTTTTCTCAGGTTGTGGATATGACATCAGTGCTCGTCATCGAAGGTGTTTATGCGGTACGCCTTTTTCTCGATATCCATTTCGATAGGGCTTGCAGTCGTTATTTCATCGGCAGGAGGGTCATTGCACCAAGACACGCTGTATTTAACTTATCCTGAGTACGAAATGGGACGCGCTGCCTACAATATACGTTAACACCACCGAGGATCAGACTGAAATAAAAGGAAACAGGAAAGAATGCCGTCAGCTGACATGGCGATCTCTAGGCCCATAGTATCATATGGCGAATGTTTGTGGTTATCCCACACCTCTCCTGCTGAGTCTTCGTTTGTTCATGAACGACACTGCGTCTTCTCAAGTCAGAGGCTTCCTGGCTGCTGATTCCCAGGCGAAATAACAGATGAAGACCCTGGGACAGTTGCTCGCCGCGCACAGCAGCTTACATCCCTTTGTTCTAATTCTTACTTACTCCAGAAAAATATTTTCTATTCCTTTTCTTTTCATCGCATAGTTCATGGTATCAGAGCGCCAACAAATGAACATCTTCCCCGGATCCCACGCCTGTCGAAGAACTGCTACACTTAACAGCTGCGAACGATTGTATGTCGAAAAAAGCCGGTGAGCACGCGCACCAGCGATCCATGTACACACGCCATACTGTTCCTTTCTGATATTTAATCACAGCAAGCGACGACACTATGCTAAATTTTGCTAAAGGTTCACCTGTCAAGGAATGCTTACTCTCCACAATTATACGGAAATACTATCTACTTTATAAGGGAGCGTAAGGGGAAGATATCAACGCCCATCCAGAGAGCCAACCGAGGCACAGCGATCACCGAACGAGCAGAAATGGGGCATCCAGCGAGCAGTAAATCCCGATTTCTGGGGCTCCTAGCCCTAGCTGCGACTTTCGCATTGCCGTCTGCCTTTTCTATTCCACTCTCTGATAGAGCATCGTCCGATCCAGGAACAACCGTGTTGACCGCTCAAGGATCTGTCGCGGGTACCCTCCTCAACTCGCGAGTGCGCCAATTCTTGGGTATTCCCTACGCTACTGCCGCACGCTGGACAGCCCCGTCTGCGCCGCCTGTGCGCGCGTCCACGCTCGATGCGACGGAATTCGGCATCACCTGCACACAATCGACGTCTGCAAGCACGGCCGAGTTCCTCAATCTCAGCGGTGCCGGAACGCTAGGCGCCAACGGGACTGCCCTGGTCAGCGGTGACGCGTGTCTCACAGCTAACATATGGGCGCCGAGTGTCGACAGACCACAAGGAACCGCTGTTATGGTCTGGATCTATGGTGGATCGTTCGAATTCGGAACCGTGAGTAGCTGGCTTCCTATGCTCTATTTTTAAAGGTATGCGTACGCATACGCGACTGACTGGTCCGCAACAGAGCAACTTCGCAGCATACATCGGGAACAACATTGTGGATGTGCACGACGACGTAATTGTGGTGACGTTCAACTACCGCATGAACATCTTCGGGCAGCCCAATGCACCGCAGTTCAACACTCCTGGACAAGCGCAGAACTTCGGCCTGTTGGACATCGCGGCTGCCATCGAGTGGGTCCACGCCAACATCGCCGAGTTTGGCGGTGACCCGGGGCGAATCACACTATTTGCCCTCATTCAAGGGATTATCATGGAGTCGGGAACGTATGTTTGGCCCACTCTGCGCTTTTCATTATTCAAACGATGTTGTCAGGTTGGATCTTGTCCTCTCAGTGCCTATTGGAAAAATAGGAACAAACGAAGCGGATGTCAGCGCATGGCAGCAAGTCTCGAAAGCAGTTGGTTGTGGGACAGGTAAGTAAAATCGAAAGAACTTATGCGTTGTGTGACTGCATTTTGACGACCTGTAGCTGCGACCGCCGCGCAGCTCACATGCGTGCGCGCGGTCGACCCAAATGTGCTCGAACAGGCAGTATTGAGTACCGGAACTTCATTCGAAGTGATCGTAGATGGTGACTTGATTTATTTTTCAGTTTGCAAATGGGATTGATACCTCGCGACGTATAGATGTGACTATTTTCTCAGATACGCGCACGCGTGCAGCAGCCGGAAACTTCCTGCATGTGCCCATGCTCACTGGAACCACTGCAAACGAAGGGGATATATTTGTTGTGGAGGAAGAGCTCCTCACGCTCGATTTTGCAATCCCTGGAATAACGACTGTGGTATCAAACGCTGTCACCCAGGTAAAATTTGCTGTTTAAAGTTACAGTGTTGAGAGTGATCTAATTGTGTCTCCTTCAGGTTGCCTTCGCTTGTCCGGCAAGCACTGCGTCTACAGATCGTGCCAACGCTGGAGTCCCGGTCTTCCGATACCAGTACGATGGTAAGCGCTCGGTTACTAAAATCGTTCCCCACAATAATATGTATCGGTCCCATAGCTGTTTTCCCGGACATATCCACACGGTCAGATCTGCGTGCCTATCATGCTTCAGAAATCCCCATAGTCTTCGGCACATTTAACGCGAGCACGGCCTCCGCAGCCGCGACACCAACAGAGATAGCGCTTTCTGCGTACGTTCAAAGTGCCTGGGTTGCATTTGCGCGCAATCCGGCAACTGGTTTGACTGGAGCCGACTTCGCTTGGCCGGAATACGGCGCTACCAAAGAGGTTATTTTGCTCGGTAATAGTGCTAACCCTGCAGGAAAATCCGTCGTCTCTGCGGGTGTTGTTGACACAGACTGTGGAACTATTGACGTCCTGGTAGATTTGTATAATGATCTGGGGCTGGTCATTAGTTTGCTTTGAGTTTGTATGGGAACGTATATTATTTTTCTACCAATTTCTTTGACTCTTCGGGGAAGCAGATGCATCTCCCTGGGTTCCTTCAACTCCCCGTCACTCTTATGACGCCAGGAAATTTTTCATCAACATGATGGGACTCTGCAACCTGCGAAATCTTGCGGAATGCGGGAAATACCAAATTCTAGCAATTTTTATTATCTCGGATATCACTAACTTCAAATTGAATTAAGAGGAACCCTGGTTCGCTTCGGCTTATCGGATGCGTGTAAGCATTGGACCAAAATTCCTCAGGATTGTAATACTTAGGCGTCAAAGGAGCGGGATACAAAGCGGCAAACAAAAGACATTTGAGTGGTCTCTCCATTTGCCACGTCAGCAAATACCACTGCCACACATAGATACGTATTGGATATTGATGGTTAGTTGGTCGAGTAAAAGTCTGAAATGATATTGATCTACTTCTTTCATGGCCACCAACCCCTTATCCGTTACTTTACAAACCAATTTCCAGTCTCCAATTTCTAGGCTCAGCGACGATGTGCTCGGCGACATATTTTCCGCCTGTACAGATATCAACTGCGTCGGGAGAGTCTGGCAGTCCAATTCACTCCAGCATGACCATATTCCCCTTATCATCATCCGGAGGGCATCTCAAGTGTGCTACACATGGCGCAGCGTCCTTCTTGGATTACCTCGTATATGGGCGAATTGCATCGACCTTGATGCCTTGGATCAAGAACATGATCATTGGCGTGCACTTGTGCTTCAAAGGAGTGGTCAATCAATGTTGATTGTAACAGGACCGACCCCGTGGCCAGGACACAGAGGCTACAACGGTTTATACAAATTCTTCGTAAATTTGTTGCAAGAACACTGGGCGCGGATACAGGTCTGCAATGTGTCGATCAACTTGTTCTACCCACTGCACCCCATCGTTTTGGAAGTACTCAGTAACCCAGCAGAGAACCTGAAAATATTTATAGCCGCAAATTATATGCCTTTCTACGGACTGACAGGCGGGCCAAGCAGCTCAGAATCGAGTTTTCCGCCAAATTTCCGATTGTTTTCTGATCATGCACCATCCCTTCGACACCTTTCGATCTCCTCCGAATGGCCGAACTTCCCAGCCCTTATATTCTCTGCGTGTCCTTGCAATCTAAGAAACCTTGAAATCGAACAACCAGTGTCAATCACAGCTATTGATCTCCTCACAGCTTGTCTTCAAATGCCGCTTCTGGAGAAGCTATCAGTCAATCTAATACTGATATACGACGAAATCCTCACTATGCACCATTCCCCTTTCCCATTCATGTCACAACTACGCAACATTTCCGTCGTTTGCTCTGATCTCCACGTGTATTCCATTTTCTTAGATCGTATCAGCACCGCACCGCAGTGTCGATTGCGTGTGCACCACGACTTCCCATTTTGGAGCGAACGGGCAAACGTTGAAAATCTTGATATCACACTAGGAAATGAGGCGATGGAACGCGTTATGGAACGATATGGCGACTCCCGACCTTCATTAATTTCTCAAGACGACGTCTTAGACTGCAGCTTAATGTTAAACAATACGGCCTTCAAATTCGTTTGTTGTAACGGCCGATTTGAAGTGAGCATGGATTATACATACCACCACGAACTCATGCGCGATCGTCTTTCAAAAATACTCCACAATATTTCGACATTCAAGTCTTCCGGCATGGCAAGGAATTTCACACTTCGCTTGGCTGGGCCACTCCCGGAAAGCCTTTCCAGTGGTATTTTGGATGTGCTCGAGTCCATGCCGTCGATCGCCAAAATTGAAATATACCCTTCCTACCTTGGACTTCTTCTACAGGATCGCGAAAAAAGATCGCTCTTCCCTTCGCTCAAAGTCCTTGTCCTATCTGATGATCTCGTACAGCCCCTCCTCAACATAAGGTATAAGATCATCCCGTTCCTCTTGCAGCAGCAGAAGATCTCACCACTTGAAGTCCTCGAGTTAAACGAAAATTGGCGGCCAGATTCCGATTTGCATATACTGGATAAAATTTCTGGCATGAAGGCTCTCTGGACCCGGGAAGGTATGTCATACGAGTACATATGCGGAAGTGGGGACGGAGTTAGAGTTTTGGAGGGCTGAAATTCAGAACGCCTGAGCGATAAGGCCTGCCGCAAAGGCTAAAAAAATCGCAGATTCGTATAATATAATACCTATTTCTCTGAGTAAAAATTTAGCATTATTCTGTTCTGGTTTTGTTCTCCTCGCCAATGAGCGCAAATAATGGCTCTGTTTACACAATTAGGAGGATATAATACGTTGATAATACGTAAATTGGCTTCCAAAAGTGAGGACGCTGGCCCGGAGCAAATCAATCTTTTTGTACGTAGTACTTCAATAACCTTAGTTTTAAGCCTTTCAAAAATGTCGACAATCAAAGTTGAAATCGATCACCCGAAGTTTACCTGACGATTATGAAAACGATGATCTCACAAGAATCACTCGGGAGCCTTCTTCTAAGCGTATTGGATTCACCGGCAGAAATTCCGAAGTTCCGCAAAAAGCGTCAATAGCAAGTCAACAATTTACTTGCCACCTCGATTTGACTTAGAATCTGAATACTAGTTACTTAAAAACAAGCACGCATTGAGCACGCGCGTTATAAGTTGTAGCACGTGATTTTATCGTGGTCTCCCGATTTGACTACAATTACCGGATTTATTTTTATACTAATATAGCTGTTCTATATGTCCGTCGTTAGACAAATCGCTTTGAAAAGGCTTCTCTGAGAGTACTTGCTTTCTGAGTCACAGAGAAATAGCAAATCTATAGTTTACGGGCGCTGTCAGAGATTTTCAGGCATCATTTAATAGATCATATATCTTTGTCGGAGAGCTGGCATTCACACTGACTCTTATCCGCTGAGTGTCTTTGAGTTGCCCACTGTTTCACCGATAAGAAAATTCTGTATGTGTGATTCCTGTGCAAGCCTGGTGCGAACGGATCACTATAACTCATCCAAATCACAGTACGCAGAACATGTGCGGCTGTGTGCTACCCGCACCTGACCTAATGGTGTGATCAGGCCTTTGGGCCGCCGTTTCAGCGGTGTTATCATATTGTGCATTGCATGTGAATCGCAATACTCTTTATATTTCTAACGCCTCTCGGCGTAACTAAAAATATTAGTGAGATGAATACAAAAATTTAAAAGTACAATTAGGAGGCTTTTTCAAAAATTTAAATCAAAGCCAAAAGCTTGCAAAAAGCTGTAACATTTGTATGCAGTACCGGACCGGAATCAAAGGATTGACATTTATTCTCATACAGCTGTGCATGCAGTTAACACGAGGCTTCTATACGAGGCTCTCTCTAAGTCAACCTTTGCTTAGATTCCTCTCCAGCAATGGTCCATGGATTCTCAAATTTCCAGTTACAAACAATCAAGCCGTGTTTTCCTATCCGATCGGGGCCACGATGATGATCGGACTCCACCTGATGATCGCTTTCCTCAGAGCAGCCAACCGCAAGGTAGTCACGAATGCTGGCACGATGCAGGAGGTACGCATTGTTTAATGACACCAATTTTGAGCCATACCATTCAGACTGAACGTGTAGACGGATGGAAGCACTTGCAAGCTCATGTAGTGACGGCGGCTTTCGACTCTGGGCATCGCGTTCGCTCGCGGATGTGTGACCCAGACACGCGACAGGACGTATTGGACGTGATAATGAACTGGATAATCCCCGCCGTCCCCAGAGTTAAAAGGGTTTTGTGGCTTAAAGGGGCTGCAGGAGGGGGGAAAACCACCATCGGTAGATCCACTGTGGGACGGTGCCATCAGCAGGGTATACCCATCGCCTGCTTCTTCTTCCTTCGCGGAGACCGTACTCTAAACAACGTTGAAAATTTGGTTGCGACGCTTGTATATCAGCTTCTGCAAGACATACCTGACCTGGAACAGATTATTATTCCAACAATTCAACGGGATCCACTCATTTTTACCAAATCTCTCAAGACCCAATTTGACAACCTGATATTTCAACCTCTATGCCAACTGAGCGGCCTTATCTCATTGGGATGCGTACCCGTCTTATTTTTTGACGGCGTAGACGAATGCAAAAACCATGATGATCAGACGTCCCTCATTCGCATCGTCACTGATTTAATGATCAAAAACAGCTTTCCGGCAATCGCGTTCTTTGCAAGTCGAACAGAAAGTCATATTAGCGCTGTTTTTAAGGAACCCGCTATACTGAATATAACTCTTCAACTGCCGTTGGACGCCCGCTACCTTCCAGAAAATGACATCCGTCGATTCCTCGATTCCTCTTTCACAAAAATCAGAAATACGCACCAATTCGGCAATCGTCTGGCCAGCGACTGGCCCGCAGCTGCCGACGTGCAGAGAATCGTTGATCAATCATCGGGGCAATTCATTTACCCGTCGCAGATGGTAGATCACATTTCTATGCCAAATCGACACCCTGCTAAGCAGCTCGACGTTGTTTGTGGGCGTCAGGGATACGATGGGAGCTTTCCGTTTGCACAGCTCGACAACTTCTATCTAAACATCTTCTCGGGCGTCGAAGATTTTGAAAAAACCTCTCTCGTTTTGGCATGGTTAATATTGTCAAAATCTTGTAATCTTGACGCTTGCGCAGAGTTTCTTGGACTAAAGGTGGACGACATATACCTCTCGTTGACCTCTCTCAGGTCAGTCATGGACTTCGATGAGCATGGCAATATACACTTTCTCCACGCTTCCATTCCGGACTTTCTTCTCGACAAGAACCGCTCTCAGAATTTTCATATTCACCGTACTGCCTGGAGCACCAAATTATCAATAAGGGCGCTGAAATTCCTCAAGTCCAATGGGAGTCGAGGTATGTCTGTCACGCTAGTCTATATAAATGAATAACCTCATCTCATTGGTATCAAAAGACTACTTTGACATAAGCGATTACATCACCGAAGCCGAAGGCACTCTTGCTCTACGCGACTGTGTCCATTCATTTCATCCCATCGATGTTAACTGGGCAAAACGAAGCCCTAGCGGTGAGACATGGGCGGCGTATCTCAGCGCAATCCAGCAGTGGGTGCGCACGTTGACAACCACAATTGGCATACATTTAATTTTTTCCCCCAGGAACTTCAAGACGATGGGCTCTACCAGTCCCAACGCGAAGCCGTCGTACGCTATATCAGTGCTGAATGTCCAGATCAGTTGGCTACATTAGAAAAATGTCACGCAATTTCGGCTATCCTCGCTCAAATGAAGATTGAGTCTGAGGCAATAGAGTTGAATATGACCGCGGAGCATGAACTGGAAGAAAGTAAAAAATATCGTTCAAGGCGCAACAGTGGTTCTGATATTCGTGGGGAGGGTGAATCGGCCAGCAAGATCCAATGGGCGGAGGAGGCTAGAATTCGGCGAGAGGAGCGACAAGCTAGCGAGCGTCAATTGGCAGCGAAAGAGGCAGAATGGGCAAAAAGGGAGGAAAAAATCCGCAGCGAAGAGCGAAACCTTATAGAACGTCAATTAAGGGAGATAGAAGCACAATGGAAAGAGAGAGAGGCAGAAATTCGTCGCGAGGAGCGGGAAGCCTGCAAGGAGGAGCGTCTTCAGGAAGACCGTCGTAGGACCGAGCGCGAAGGAGGCAGGGGAGGAGGGATAAAACTTCTCCTGAGGCGGATATTCAGGTCCAAGAAATGACCCAGTCATGTCACGCGTCACGGAGGCCTTGGATTTCCACGTGTACTCGAGCACGTGCGTGTTGAAGACACTGTGCTCACTTCGAGTTCACTTCGTTACCAGACCCTTTTCTGGAATCCGTCCTCGACATCCTCGTCGAAAGCACAATGTGCACCCTTACCACAATTGCTATGATGGCTGCTTATCCTCGCAGGTTTCTTTCCCTTGCTTTGCTTAGGGAGATACCCTCTCTCGACGACAAGTCACTCCACGACTTCACAATCGGAAGAAAATCACTCAGCAGTCCGCTGCCTCGGTGTCTAAAGACTTTGATCAACTCCTTCCCGCTCACATGCGCTCACGAGGCAGATCGTTTGTTCAAAAGCAACGTTATCATTATCAATAATTGCCAATTTTCGCATGACTCTCCGTCTACAGGGCGCAATTTACGAGATTTTCTCAGATTCGGGTTGGTATAGACGTGGCGTATATCCCCCCTAAAGATGAATTGTATCTGTTGTCTTGGGTTGTCTTCAACTTGTCCCACACTTACGGCTTGCCTTGTCTCGGCTCCAACTCAACTCTTTCTCTCTAAAAATATTTTTGTATTACGGGTACAGTTAATCTGACTAGAATCAATGTAGACCCATTCTCATATACGACGCAGCCCACGCTAGAGCTGCATATCCACTCTGGTCGGGCTCTGATTATTGCGCTTTTGTCCTCGCTCGCTTTACTGCCAAACCTGCGCCCAGCCGAGCCAGGTGAATTCACACGACAGGCTCGCCGCTCTTCTCGGTGGACGGTTAAACCTGACCCAGGTTGAGGGTCTCCATGATTTGATCGAAGCAGATACCGAGGTTCAACGAATATGGGCTTTGGGAGGTGCTGGGGTATGTTCCTCTTTACCTAGACTGGCAATTATTTATGTTGTACAGGGAGAAACTCGAGCGGAATACGATTCTCTGCGGACGCAAATTATCCACTGCTTGGCCCAGCTTGAGGCTCTCATCGACTTTGGTGAAGGAGATGATATCGAAGAAGGTGTTTATGAATTAGGTACGCCTGCAATTGTGAACCACCTTATTTTATTTCCTTAACGATGACTAGCAAGAGCCGAAGCATCTTCCTTGCTCAACCAAATTCGAAAGCACCTCGCGGACAACAGACGCGGAGAGGTCGTACGTTTTGGCATAAAAATGGCAATTTTTGGACCTCCCAATGCTGGCAAGAGTAGTCTCTTCAATTATCTGGGTATAAAGGTCCTACTTCCAAAGCTTTATGGTCGCTTACATGCTTTCAGCAAACCGCGAGGCCTCTATCGTCACTTCTATCCCAGGAACCACGCGCGATGTGCCACAGTTGACACTCGACATCGGCGGATTGCCAATTGTAGTTGCCGACACAGCGGGGCTTCGGGAGACGGATGACGTTGTAGAAGGTATTGGTGTACAGCGAGGAGTAGAAGCGTGAGTTATCATAATCTATCTCACAGGCAGCCAATTAACCTGTGAATGCCACTAGTATCAAGGATGCAGATATTTTGCTCTGCGTTCTGCCTTTACCAGAGATCTTGAATACCAGCGGAGAGGAATTTATCATCCCCCAGTCTGTGCGCTCACTGATCACCAAGGACACGTACTTTCTTCTGAACAAATCCGACCTCGTCTCACTTGACCCTAATGCTATCCGAACCCTCAGTCAATCATTGGCAGAGTTATGTGGCTCGCAAATGGTAGACCGCACATGGACTGCGAGTATCACAACAGGCGCGGGTGCCCATACTTTCGTGGAGGGGCTAGCTCGAGGATTGAAGGCGTAGTATGACATCGGCGATTTCTCTTCCTCTCAGCACAACTTCCATGCGCCGATCATCACACGAGCCCGACACCGCACGCATCTTGAGTCAGCGTGCAGTTTTCTGGAGGCCTTCCTGGCCCTACGTACGTTCGTTATCGTGTCTTTGATGCTGTTCTAAACGTTTTATGCAGCGCCGGAAGATGTAGTGCTCGCTGCCGAGGAGCTGCGGTATGCTGCACAGGCTATTGGGCGAGTAACGGGCGACATTGGGGTGGAAGATGTGTTAGATTCTGTGTTTAGGGATTTCTGCATCGGAAAATGATACTCGTAATGTATATGTGAGCCTATTTCTTCCTCTCCACTGATAACTATCCTGCTACTTTATTGAACAGTAAATCCACGGCTACCTAGCATTCTCGTATATTTCGCCTACAATATTCATCACTCCCGGTGCCCGGAAATTCGCTTTTCTTATGTAATATTACTTACTTTTGTTACTTCTCCCTCATGACGCCTATACATTTGAATACACACTGTATCTCTACATTTACTCATTTTCCAATTTATAAAACCATACTAGCTTCAGGCATGCAAGTGGAACGCTGAAAAATAGTTGATGACATTGAGCGTAATGATTCAAGCTTCAGGAGCGTGTGCGGCCCTCGTCGCTCGCTCGCCTACTATCCCCTCTGGAGCCGCATGGCGCACACGTTCTGGTAAGGACCGGCGTCTATTTGTTATTCAGCGCGCGTCAGGGTTTGCGGCAGAACCCGGCTGTGTAAGCGGCGACTTGAACTATTCCCACGGGACTGCTCCGCACGGCGCAGTTGGACGACCTGTGAACTTGCCTCAAACCCCTTTGTTCGCAACTAGCGATAGATTCTCAATCTCCCCCTGATCGCAGCGCAGATTTCGAAGACTTCCGTTAGGCTGGCCGTAGTGGTACTTACCAGATGAACGATCGTCAATTCATTCAGCAACGCCATGGGCAAGGCGTTCATCACTGCCATGAGGCAAATGGTGCGGTTATCTTATACAACGTCGAGTTTAGCAACTTTTTGACTTCTTATGCAGATGGATTCAAGCACCTACTGGATCATGTAGCAATAACAGCTATCAACTCTACTGAGCCCGCTGACGTGCCAAAGTGCCATCCAAATACTCGAAAGGTCGTTCTAGATGAGATAATGGACTGGATCGTTTTGACTGTCACGAGAATTCATTGGATTTTGTGGCTTAACGGTGCCGCAGGAGCAGGGAAAACGGCCATCGCTCAATCGATTGTCGAACTCTGCCTGGAGAGGAACATTCCTGTCGCTTGCTTCTTCTTTTTCAGGACCGACTCCACTCGAAACAATATCAAATCTGTAGTTGCGACGCTTGTCCATCAGCTGCTGCAGAGTATACCGGAGCTAAACCCAATCATAATCCCCAGAATTCAGCAGGATTCCCTCATTTTTACGAAGTCTTTAGAGACACAATTCGAGCACCTCATATTCGAGCCTCTATGTCAGCTCCACCACCAGACCCCAAGTTATGTGGCAGTCCTTTTATTCGACGGTGTGGACGAATGCGACAACCATACAGATCAGGCCAGCCTCATCCGCACCATCGCCAAATTTGTTAGCAGTGACAACTTTCCTGCAATCGTATTCTTTGCAAGTCGCGCCGAATTGCAAATTAGTACCGTTTTCAGGTCTTCCGATTTGTCTCAGATTACTCGGCATTTGCCTTTGGACAATCTTTATCTCCCGGATGACGATATCCGCCTCTTTCTCAGTGATTCTTTCTCTCGTATTAAAAGTTGCCACCAATTCGGTTCCATTCTACCTCGAAACTGGCCGGCAGCTTCTGACTTACAAGATCTTATTATCAAATCCTCAGGCCAATTCATCTATGCCTCGGTGGTCATAAATTTTCTTTCCATGCCGCATCTTCATCCAGAGCACCAGCTCGAGGTTGTTCGTGGGATTCGCCCAAGTGGACGGCTCACTCCATTTGCGGAACTGGATGCGCTTTATCACCACATTTTCTCTCTAGTTGACGATATCGATATCCAGAAAGCCACCTCCATTTTGGCGTGGTCAATATTATCAAAACAGCATAATCTAGCAATTTGCGCAGACTTTTTTGCAATGCGGGTGGCTGACATATATGTTGTATTTGCTTCGCTCGAGTCGGTTGTAGATCTGCATGATGACAAGATACAATTTTTCCATGCTTCTCTTCCCGACTTTCTCCTTGATGAAAACCGCTCTCGGGAGTACTACATTGATCGTTTCCATTGGAGCACTATCCTGTCAATTAGAGCATTCAGACTCATAGCATCAAATGGGCATTTAGGTATGTCTATTGTATTAATCTGTAAACAAGTTGTTGAATCTCATCACATAATTTGAAAGCCTACTTTGACATAGATAACTACCTTGCTGGAGCAAGGGCCACTCCCGAATTGAGAGAGTGTGTATTGTCATTCAATCCCGCGGATACCAAATGGATGCAACATAGTTTAAGTGGATATGGATGGGCTTCATATCTTAGTGCCATTCAAAAATTGGTGTGCATATTGATATTACCATTGTGCTTTTATTTACTTGCCGTTGTCTAGGATTTTGGTGATGGTGCTAATGGCCATGTCTACCAGCAGCAACTTGAGGCTGTTGTACATTACATATACTCTGAGTACCCAGATGAATTGGGTGCATTAGGAGCCCAACACTCAACCTCAGAGATTTTATCTCAAATTGCAGCTGACTCCCGGAAAATATGGAAAGACATGTCTACGAGAGACAGATGGGAAGAAACCAAAAATTGGTCTGACAGTAATCCGCCAGTTCGGATACCTACACAAAGCAGGAAAAAAGACAGAGATTGGAAAATCCGCAAAGATGTGCTCCGTCATACTATAAATGAGGACAAAAGGGTTCAATTCAAGAGCTCACTTGCATTGGGGCAAGGAGCACAAGGCCGTGAACAAGATCCGTGGGAGGCAGATATTCGCCGAGAGGAGCGAGAGGCTAGTGGGCGTCAATGGGTAGAGAGGGAGACAAAAATTCGCAAGGAAGAGCGCGAGGCAAGCGGACGCCGATTGGAGGCACGCAAGGAAGACCAGAAATTGTTGGAGTTGCGCCCTAGATCACGTCTTGTGCGGCTTTTCAAGAAGCTTTATCATTGAACACTACACGAAAACTATACCTGTTGAAGCACATTTCTTTGTCTGTATTCCACCAGAAATTTTCTTGGAGCAATTTCTATGTATGTACTACATTATCTATGGATAGCTCTCCCAAAATCTATTTTACGAAGAATTTTCTTGCTCATTGCCTGTTTCTTCAATGGAAGACATAACACTATGTCTTTAGTTTTGGGCAGGATTGGGGCCCGACGTCAAAGCTTGATATGTAGGATCAAACAGGGTTAACAGCATGGTAGTGCTAGTTGATCCCTTGAGCGACTGTCTATTCATCATAGGTAGGGTTATCGAGAACCTTTTTTGAGCTAGGATGAGTCACGAGTGTTGCGACGCGATGAGAGGAGAGGATGAAGTAAGAGAAATGAAGTAAGAGGCGTACGCATTACAGGATTTATTTTCGCCCGCCATCATGGGGAAATCAGGCGGCAAGATCAAAGAAAGATTGAAGAATTTCGGGCGCGAAGCGCACGGCGGCATCGAAAGCGAGAGCGCGGTGGCGAGTGGAACGGCCTTTGAGTAGTGCGCGGGGCAACGTTCAGCGGCGTTTGCTCCTAGTGCTTATTGTGTATAATGTTTGGGGCGAAGCGAATGAAGAAGCGGCATGGGGCGCCTGCGGTGGGTGTGTGATAACAAAATGCGTGCGGCAGGCAGATGGGGATGTCCCAATGTGTACTACCGGCACGCGCGAGAGCGAATTCGCGCGGCGGAATGGGCTCTATGTAACGGGGGAAAGGGCGGCGCATCGTTTAGCGGCGTTGGCTCGGGTTTCCTGCGACGGAGCCATTTCAACGTGAGGTGGTAGTTGTGGTGGAGCCTACTTGCTGTGCTACGGCCTCAACCGCGGGCCATGAACAAATGCGCGAAGGAATAAAAGGGGGGTTCCCGAGCCTAAAAGAAGTGCACATATGAGGCAACTATGTTATGCGCCGGCGTGACAGGCTCGGCGAGGAGAGAAAGGTTCGTCGTTGATGACAATGGGGCTTCCGAGAGCGGGCGGGAATCAGACGGCGAGCAGCAGCACATGCTAGCGTTGCCGTCGACGTTGAGGCGTAGAGGAGTACCGGCAGCGGGGATGTGGTTCGTACGCGTACGGGGCGACGCGGATAAGAAGTAAGTTGTTGCAGTGGGAAGGGTTGAAACTTGGAAAAGGGGAGAACGCGTCTGTAGGCCCGCACATCCATAGAAGAATCTAGTCTGCATCGTGCGTCAAGGGAAAATTTAAGGACATTGCATGTGGCGGGGCCGCGATCAGTTCTACCCGTTCCCGCGCGCGGACACTGGAACTTCAAATCTGTGCGCCCGAAACGGGATTGTAATCGTTGAAGAGCTCCTCTAGGTCGCGCGTGATTCTGCCCCAAAGTCATCCGCCTGCTCAATGACAACCCGCAGGTGCGCGCCTCGAGCGCAGAGTCGGCTGGCGAATCCGCAGCGAGGGTTGTGGACAAGGCTGTCTGCACGGCCACGGGGGGAGGTCGTCTACGGTATGATCAGGGAAAATGGGGCTTGTAGGAGACGTTGGCAGGTGTCGATTCTTTGTCGGCCTTCGCTTTGCGCTGTCCAGTCAGGCGGCTGATCAGATGGGTCATACTCTGCGGGGATTAGCTGAAGATATTGTCCAGTAGGGATGTACCGGGGTAGGCTCGCCGTTGCCTGTGATGATAGCCTGAGGTGGCAAGGCCTCGGTGAAGCTTCGTTTGCACAAGAATCAAGTTTCCGTTGCATTGAAGTAGATCTGTTGGTTGAACGTGGGTTTATTTAAAACAGTTCAATCCCGAGTTGATGGCGAGATTTGTTTGTGTCTGCCATTTGATCCGTCATTGCAGGCTTGAATATTGATTAACGATTTCTCGACTCTTCATGCATTTACGTATGCTGAAATGGGTGGAGCGATGGTTGATTGGGTATTGGGATGCCTTCTCAGTGACGCTGACTATGTTAACGTTGCCTTCCTTTGAAAACAGAGCAAGAGATATTTGAGAGATATGGAGTAACTTAAAAGTGTACCTTAAAAATAGTATCGGGGAAGGCTGCTCAAAATGACCATTTTTACAGTATTTTTTAACAGAAAAAATAGAGCCTGCGGTAGGGGTTGAAAAGAATTTTAATTGTCCCACACACAAATCACAACACAATAAATAATTCAATGATTGAATAAACGGCGAAGAGCCTGGGAAAATTACTCCCCTTACTTTGACGCGCCGACGGTTGTGGGCCGTGGCTACATCAGGGCTACTTATGTACGTTTGGGCTGCACCTCTCTTGGAACTCGAACACATCTGCACCGAGTACGCTCTAGGCTCTAGCCTCTTTTTGTCCCACACTTTCACAGCTTCTCAAGACTCACACGACGTATTTGGGTCACGCGTTGATTGGACCCAGAGAAAGTGATACCAATCATCATAAGAGGGCCGTAACACGGAACTGGGCGGTTATCTCTTTGTTTCCTGCTATTTCCCACTTTCTCCCTCGTCGACAAAGCCAGAGTTCTGGGTGCATCGTTCTACTATTCGATATAATGGATTCCGGTCCCGACGCGGAAGAGATCAAGGAGCGCCCTCTAGTTGAGGCATGCAAGGACCTTAATGAGATCGTCGAAGAGAAACAGGCCATGTACGCCAAAGAGACCAGCGGTACAGTGGGCGCAGAGCCCGACCTCGAAGCCCAAGTCAAGCCAAATGAGGTTAGCCCCCAAGCTCCCGCGGCATCACGCATCCCGAAGACATACGAAGGCCGTCGTGCGATGCGGCTAGCAGCATTCGACAACCTCCGTGCGGTCGTCATCTATCTTCTCGTTATCCAGAATGCCATTGTATTTGCGATTTCTTCCCACCCCAATGCGTTCCAGCTGGAAAAGACCTCCCCGAAGACATATGCAGCCGCTACGATATTCGTCGGGATCGGAAGGATGGTGCTGGTACCATTACTATTTTTCCTCTCCGGCTTTTCAAATCATTTCGCCCTCTCTTTACACCTGAAATCCTACGCTCACTTCTTTTCGCGGAAGACCTCAAGGGCCGTGCTGTCGGTTTTGGCTCTTCAAGGAATGGTCAGATTGTCGAAACATATCTATAGCGAGGTCCACACCGTGGAAGGTTCCCAGGTGCCATACTACGCTACTCAGGAAGGACGGGATGCTCTCCTCAACGGACCCACATTTTATATCCTTGCAGTATTCGCCCTTGACTGCATCCACTTTATCTGCCACATCCTCAACTTCATCGTTTTTGGCGACGCAAGGCACAGGCGCTTCATCACGACATTGACGCGCTACCAAATTGCCAGAGTTGTTACGCTATTCATCCTGGAGTTCTGGATTATATTCTGCGCGAGAGGTATCGGTCTCAACCGTCTCCCTGAACACGTGCAGAAATGGATATATGCCACCAACAGTGCCCAGCTTCACTCTCCTATCGTGTATGTTGTTGCCTACATGGCTGGTATCTATTTCGTCACCTACTACAAGTTCATCTTGGGTCGATACAAAGCTATCCGCACAGTCGCCTTGGTCGTACGTTTGCTGAACTCCACTCTCCTTCTCACAATACTCTACGTCTACTTCCCGAACATCATTCGCCCTCACTTCAGCCTACTCGTGCGGCCGCCTCTTACCATCTCCGGGATAGACACAAGCAACTGGGCCTACTACCTCTACATCATGTGGGCGGTATTATTGCTAATGGACCTTCCCGAGCCCCTCATTGCGTCCTTTTTCTTCAATTCTTCTCTCCGCGCGCCATGGACAAGGTTCTCGCGCTATGCGTATATCCAGATCTACGTGCAGCTGGTCATGGTCTCCGCTCCATTTGGAACAGTCGCTCCACCTTTCATCGAGAACTTCCTTCTACGTGGATTATTCAACGCCTTTGCATCCTTTTATGCGGGATCTGCCATTGCGTTTTTCGCGAATGCCATTTCCAAACGGGTCGTGCGGTTGCGAAAGCTGCGAAAGTTGCGGAAGGCGGAAGGTGCGATACGGCTGGAATCAGATTCGAACGCCAGCGCAGTCCCAACTTCTGCTTGATCTCTAGCAATAATACTGTCGCTCGATACTTTTTTGCACTCTATGCACGTCGATGTAGTCAAGGCGTCAAGGTAGACTACGACTGCGATCATGTACTCTGATAAATAGTTGTCTAATGTTTTTTCTAAATAGTATTTTTGTACCACTATGGTTATTGATCCCCGAAGATGTACCTAGTTTTTAAAGATATGGGTGCTGCTTGCTGTGAAGTCAGATTTTTTTGTTCTCTCCTGCATTTACACAGAGCTTGTTGCGGCTGGCATTACGCTGAACGCGAGATCAACGCGAGATATAAATAGAATCCCCCAAGCGAAAATCCCTCAATTCACAGCGGGGAACATCATTCAACATATCGAAGGGGGGGACTATTTAACGCGCGCTGTAAATCATGATTGCTTCTCTCTCATCAACAGTGACCCACAGAGAATCCAAGAAGAATGAAGGCTCGCCCATTTACCAAGCACACCCCGCCAAAAAGCAATGCGCCGCTCCCGTTCCCGCAGGAAATTATCGATCTCATTATAGACGAACTTATTGAGGAAAAGGATCCATGTAGTAGCCAGCGCACTTTGCGTGCATGCTCGCTGGTACACAGCGCCTTCTCCGACCGCTCCCGCAAACACCTCTTCGCGGATATTACTTTCACAGCGGATAGCTCTACGCAAGCACGCGCTGGACGCCTCGTCCGGATTTACAAGACTCGCCCCGATCTCTTCAATGCCCTCCGATGGTTCAGATTATATATTAAAGGAGCACCTGCGCACACACAGCGAATGCTCTCAGAATTACAGGAATCCCAGGCTTCGCGCACTCTCCTTTTCGCCATGCTTTTCGTGCTGGGCTTCGACGGTGGCCAGATCAGCCTAGCGAAAAGCATTCACATCCCACGACTCCTACACATGGTCGCCCATGCCCCGAATTTAATAGCGGTGTCTCTCAAAGGGGAGCGCGGCCATGAATTCGATTGGCGTCTTTGGAACGAAAGAACGCACGGCTGGATCGGCGATGTGTGCAAAAATCCGACAGTAACGCATCTGGAGTTGGAGAATCTGAATAACCTGCCTGCACGGATATTTGAAGATGTGTTCGAGGGTGTGCGAGGATCAGTCAAAGTACAAAATTGTACTTTCTATACAAATGCCGAAGGGGCGCTGCCCACCGCTCATAAGCGTCTCTGTTGGGCGGGGTCACTGGGAAATATGGAGCGGTTGGATATGACAGAAACGCCATATGCAAAATTTATGGCTACGCTGCACAGAGCGGTGTTTTTCACAGACTTTCAAACCCATACCATTACTAGTCCGGGGGGAGGGGACCAAATTCTCCGCTTCGACAAATTGACGACCCTAGTCATCAGCTTACAGCATGGCGGCGAGCTCGGAGGCGTGTGGTGTATCATCTCAGGTGCCGCCCACAGTCTGATGAAGCTAGAGATGCTTGACATAGGCTTTTCCGGTATGTCGGGACATCTATTGTATTGGTCTGACACGATCCTGACGTTGTACTATCTTTATATTCTCTTATTCATATTATTCGTGGCAGAGGCTCACCAGTCAATTGCTCCGATCTGCCTTGCGCGTCTACCTAGGCTTTGTCACCTAAAGATTTGCACATGCCCGTCTCCATACCCCCTCGACGCGCGGGCGGCAGGCTGTTTCCTCAGATTTGTGGCCGTGGTGCTGCGGAACGCATCTACCGCGCCCCCAGAATTTTCGACGCAGCCATCAGCTCTTCAGGCTGTCGAGATCAGTCTAAGCACGCGCTTCACGCGGACGAATAACCGCCACAGTAATCTATTAACAAGTACCGACTCTGTAAATGCCTTTGGCATCGACCACCGCGCTTGGAGGGAACTAGACAACGCGCTTAGCTTCAGAGGGGACCAGGGAGACAGAGAAAGCTTTCCGGCTCTCAAAAATGTATCCGTGCGCGTCGCACTGAAGAAGGATGACGAATGGTGGTCCACATGTCCCAGTGAAAAGGCTGGCCAAGGAGGCGCGTCTGGGGGTGCGGTGCTTCCGGACACCGTTGGCTGTGGATGGGTCGGCGTGCAGGTCATAACTGAGTACTGCTAGGATAAAAATATTTAGTGCTTGAAAGAATTAGCGGAATAATAGAGTACTTGGTGTACGGGGGTAGAACGAACTTTTTGACCGTGAATTGGATGTCATTGACCGCGCATCGATGTGCGGTGGCATTGATGTCATTGTAGGCTAGGACACGGCAAATACGAATGTCCGGAGGGGCGATACAAATGCGCCTTTATTACATTCCGTGGAGGTAATACATGTACGTGTGCGTCCTCGGGACCTATACACAGCCTCACAGCACTCAGCTGGGGATGATTTCTGTCGAAAAGAGAGCATTTATCGGTCCTCGATGTCTGCGCTGTTCATTTACGCTCTGTTCGACGCAGCGGGCGTGGGGCGCTCAGCTTTTACAGCAGAAGCAAGTAGACATAGCATCTTTTAGAATGCAGATGCAGCATGGAAGAGATGGAAGAACGTACATCCCGACCCTCAACAAGGAAACAGAATGGCGTCGAAAGGCATCGCAGAGCAGAAAAATGCCCCAGACAGCTTTTCCAGAGGTATACTCCATTCTAAATGTGCATTTCAGCGTTTTTTGATCAAGGTTCATTTACCAAGGTCGCAGCAAAGAATGCGACGTGGCGGCGCGCTGAGGAACACAGGGTTCAGAGCGGTTAATTTCCAGGGAAAAGCCCAGCTACGTAGATTGCTTAGGAACTGAAGGTAAACACCATTGGGAAAGTTTGGCATGCAGTGCGTAGAGATGTGCAGGGGGACATATGAACGAAAACAGAGTACACCAGGAGTACTTTCATAGACCAATGGCAGTCACAGAAAGGTTCGACCAATGGTTGGTCGGTCCTCGGAAGATCTCGGTTGAATAAACACGGACACATGACCAGTTATTAGGTCACGCACGACGCCCCATATTTGGGCGCTTAATTATCTTATTTATGTCCAATGAGAGTTGCCAGTGAATGCTGCGGAGTCGGGACACGACTGCTGTGCAATAACGCATTCGACAGTGAGCAGAGCACACACGGCGGCGAGTTATGCAACAGCCCTCTGTGCGTACCCTGCCGGTTACTGATTACCCCGGCGCCAGCACTATTTTGCAGACCATGCATGTAGAAAACTATACATTTGCTGAGTTTATGCACGGCACCTTCCATTTCATGCCTGTTGTAGATATTACAGCGAGTTCTGTGTTAGCTGTAGCGTATGTCTTCTGAGCATTTGCTTCGTATTCGTATACCGGAGCTACAAGGCATTGGTCACACACGACGCTACCATATCAGGTTATAAGAGATGTAAATGAATCGGCTGCAAAATATTTCCCATCCTACCCACTTTCCAACAACCTCTCCTCTCTTCCAGCAATATTACCCCCCTTTCCAACAATCTTTCCCGCTGGTGATTACTAGCAAACCTGCTCATTTACCTAAGCTTACCCGCTTGCCAGCGATCCCTGCGCTCAACAACATGTCCAACCCAGATCGTCCTAGGCCTGTGCGGCCTTACCCTCCACCTCCACCTCCCGACCCTGTGCCAAGGCCCTTTGGTGGCAAGTTGCCGTGGTCCTCATCAGGTAATGCTTGGTGTATCTGCATTCATCCACCGTTAGTGAACCTGCTTACTTACCAGAAGCTTACCCACTTCCTAGAGATCCCTGAGCTCAACTATATGCCTAACCCAGACCGTCCCAGGCCTGTGCGACCTATTCCTCCAGTTCCAAATCCCAACCCTGTGCCATGGTCCATGGAAAATGTTCGCGTTGGTGGAAAGTTACCATGGTCCTCATCAGGTAATGCTCAGTGCATACGAATTTATCTACCGTTCTGTTAGAACTGACTTGTCTCCATAGACTTTGGAAATCGTAGCCACTCTGAATCATAATAGATTATTATGATCAAATATTCATAAGTCAAGTTTAGAGATTTGTGAGTAGTTGTTCTCTGTACATGCAGTATACTCAAACTTAATTTCACCATGAAGATGACGTAGAAGTATATGTGATAATTGGACACTGAAAATCAAACTATGGACCTTCTGTACACCTTCATAGAGACACTCCATTTGTATGATATTGAAGCTTGAAGGCCTGCTTCTGAATCGTGTATTATATTTTTCACAGCTTTTTGTGAGCTTTTAGAAAAAAAAAAAAACTGTCAGCAATGCCGCAGAGGCATAGGCAGCGCCGAGATGTCGCTGCCATTACAGATGAATTGAACTATAAAATTAAATCTTTTATTAAGAAGGTTTCTGTGCCGGAGCGGGAACTTGTGAGGTGCTTTAGACAGCTGTGCGCTAAACGTTGAATAAAAAGTGACACATGTGCATGACCAGGTATCCAATGACGGCTTCGTTAGCATCACGCGCGGTTTTAATAGTCAAGAGAGTTCTCGCCGGCCAATGCAAATGGCCCAACGAGAACTCGGAAACGCGATTTATTTAGATGAAGCGGCTGCTACGTAAATAAATGGTGTGGGTAGGCGGGTTTCGCGAATGCGTGCCTCCTCAGCGTGAAGGGAAGAGAGAAAAACGCTTGAGACATTATGTCTAGATCCCTAGCGAGGGAAGGCAAGCGTGCTTAAAATAGAATGCGTCCTATTTGGGTTCGTGCCTCCCGACGCCTAGCGAGGCGACGGGGAACCGCCCGGCGACGCGCTGCTTATTTGCGTTTGGCGCCGTGCCTCCCGACGCCTAGCGAGGCGGCGGGGAATCGCGCGGCGGCGCGTTGGCGTGATTGCGCAGCAATATCCTCGCGCGGCCTCGGCGCACTCA
Organism: Hypholoma fasciculare; assembly: GCA_016801325.1. Taxonomy (NCBI): domain Eukaryota; kingdom Fungi; phylum Basidiomycota; class Agaricomycetes; order Agaricales; family Strophariaceae; genus Hypholoma; species Hypholoma fasciculare. The sequence continues at coordinate 43,077 of JAEKIV010000355.1, forward strand.
TTGCCATTTATTGGACTTGAGTAAAGGTACCTTTAAACTGGTTATGTCACGCGAACGCGCGCGCGCGACACGCCGGTTATTTGGGCGCCTAATTATGTGTTCATGTCTAAGTACCGAGCATCTTTGCTGTTTCCCTACAGATTGAATTACCATGGCTATTGTATACGTTCAATGGTTTTAAGTCCTCCTAAACGAGATGCGAAATACCAGAATGACTCTGTCATTAAAAACCATTGTGAGATATGCTGTTCAGTGACTCCCGAGTCCTGGCGTAAGTTTTACACGGAGAGCCAGACGAGTGCCTGGGTCTAGAAAATAGTTTAATACACGCATTATGTATACAGCTACTTCTGTAGAGAAGACATAGAGAATTTTACATCTGTATTCCCTTCCGTCTAAAATTCAAGTGCTGCGGAGGTGGAACGCGACCTCTGTGCAGTAACGCATTGACGGAGCGCGGAGCATATGCGGCGGCAAGTTGCTCTATGCTTATTTTTCCGTACCGGATAATGATTATACCGACTTTGAAGCTGAAGGCTCAAAGTAAAGCACTGCAGCGTTGTTATGCAGACCCACTGTCGTGTATCTGTAAAATGATATGCTTGCTGGGTTTTTTCACGGCATCTTCCATTTGAGACCTATTGTGGATAATACAGCCTGGTATTCGTTGAAAAGTGGAAGTTAGCTGTATATTATGACTTCTGAGCATTTTTTTCATTCTTTCTAGTATCCCGGAGTCACGAACACACGCATACCATTTTATGCTATAAAAGATAGTACCTGCGTCGACAGTACAAACACTCCTCATCCCACCCACTCACCATAGACTTCACCGGCTTACTAGAGATCTTGCACAGTTTCTAATAATCCACTGGTAACCACTAGCAATCTTTCCCATTTGCCTGAAATCTTATCCATTTAATAGAAATCCCTAAGCGCAACGAAATGTCTAGTAGACCCCCTCCACGACCTACTGTTCCCCCGGTTCCGGACCATGGGGTAACACCAAAGCCAGCCACTGGTGGCAGGTGACCATCCTCATCAGGTAATGCTCAGTTCATCTGAATTAATTCCGTGTTCTGTTAGGACTGACTATCTTTATTGACTGTAGAATCATGGACACTTTGAAATACAATAAATTGTTATGGCGTAACTAGAATATATCAAGTTTAGAGATTTGTGAGTAGTTTTCTGTACATGCGGTGTGTTCCGAATTAATTTCATCATGAAGATGACGTAGAGGAATTATACGATTGGCAAACGATTGGATATTAAGTTTCGAACTCTGGACCTTCTGTACCATACCTATAGACGCTTCATTTGTATTAATATTGGATATCGAAGCTTGCAGCTTGAAGGCCTGCTTCATGTGTTCAGAGTTTTTCGACGAAAAATTTCGGTCAGCTATGCCACTGAGGCATAGTCAGCTCCGCTACCATGACATATGAGGTAGACCAGGAAAAGCATTCAAAGAAGGCTTCCAGTGCACCGGAGCGGGAACTTGTAAGCTACTTTAGACAGTTGGGCCCTACTAAAGAAATATGCTTGTATATCTCGGAAAAGAATTGGTAAGGCGAACTTGTGGTATGGTACTAAATTGCTGGAGCCTTCATATTTTTTTTCATGTGTAATTTTCTCGAAGGCGTCTTCCATCAGATGAGTGGATCCCTTGTCTACATAATGCATCGATTATCAGACTGGCTTAGTTGAAAATTATCATTTATAGGACATATGTGGTCGAAAGTATTTGGCATTCTTACAATCCATCTCGACTCAAGATTTAACAGATCACAAGTATTTAAGTAACGAAAAAAGCCTTCCTATGTTCAAGGAAAGTCTAGGATATGAATATTCTTCATGGACATTGATGGCGACTTGATCTTGGGCTTGGGGTCAAACCTCGTTCACGACCTACTAGTACAAATAAGTAAGAGTCAATCGCTTTAAATTAAGAACTTCAAACGCGTATTTAAGTGCTGAGCTATCCGTCAAAGATAAAATAATCGATGTCAAAACGTGCAGTATTCTCGGTCCGGCGCAATGGAGGTACTTAACAAAGATCTTTAGGCGCCCATTCAGTCAGGCTTCGAAATTGTTATATGTACGTCTCCGAGAAAAATCCATGGGAACAGAAAATGCGAATTGCTAAGTAACTGGGAACGATTGATGCTCAATTTTCGAAACAAAAAAGGGGCACTGACAACCAGCGTATTCAAGATCACGTACTCAGATGACGGGCGGCGGCTTGACGGGCACAGAAAGTGATATTCTTCTCTATTGACGCATAAAATATTTATGACACATAAAGTCTTTGAAAGAGTATGATACAACTATTGAATTATAAACGGTGTAAAATCAATGTAGGTTAAATGTAGTATTGTTCAACAGTCACGTCCATCCACAACTGGAGCGGCGAGTGCGTCGAATCTGTTTTTTGAGATAGTAAAAGGGTTCTATCTGGGAATCGAGTCGCGACCATTCGTAAATGCTCGATTCCGTGCTTATGGACAAAAATTGTGCAGTCAGCCCATGAAATATTCAGAGTTGCCCATACTGTACCTGTATCAAACCAAGTGCAGTGGTCATCAGCGTGCGCAGTGGAATTTCTCCATTTTGGTGCTCCTGGTCCATCATTCAAGTTTGGTAGAGGAGGCGTTGGTCTGAAAGGGCCTCTTTTCATGTGAAGTGTTTGAGTGTTTGAGTAATGGCTGCGAGGATTAGATGGGTGGAGCCTGAGAGCGACGCACCGTGGTATCTCAATATCTGCTTTATACAGATAAAACGGTTTACAGCAGTGAAGGTGTCTGTTGACACCGCTGTGAGCGAGGATGTTATATGCTGTAGTCCATGTGCGCCACAGTAGCGCAGCACGTCATTGACGGTCATTCTGTGTAAATTTCTGTATACAGCAACGAGCAATGCTGTGAGAAATGTCCAATTGACCGCGTTATCGGGCCACTCGTATTTAACTATATCTGGCAGACGTCTACAGCACATTTGGTGGGATCATACATATGTAGTAACCGGTGCACCGCGCTGGTGTACAGCGCTACAGCACTGATAAAATACAATGGGAAGAAGGAAGATTTCGAACGTTCTCGTCTTTGCTGTTTAATTGATTGTGGGGTGGACGTTCCCGCGCTGTGTCTTCTGTGCACAATGTGCCATTTAAGGTATCTATATCAGGGCTCACATCAGAAGAAGACCGTGATATTACTCATCTATTGAACAGCAACATTCGAATCGCGGCTCTCCAAGTTCTTCCAAGTTTCTGTCATATAACTGCAATGCGGTGATAAAGTGTGGTCTGCGGTGAGTGGACGAGAAATTGGCATCCGCCCACTGAACTTCCGCGGTGGTCAAGCGGCGGTTACTTCGGAGTCCGCCGCGATGAATCTGCCTTGATTTGCCTCGAGGTTTAGGGCCGTTGTGGCTTGCTTAGAGGTGCTAATTGAAAATCGGACGATGATAACTAATACGATAGCATCTCGTGACCCAATGAATATGATTGGTTCAACATCTGGTCCACGGCTGTCTTGTCTACACGTTTTGTTGCAACCACGACCACCGCAGCCATAATCTTGCTGTAAACCTATTCCGCGGCACTCAATTTGGTATTCAAATTACTATCACCACTTCATCATTCTGTCCGTTTCGCTCGTCATGTCCAGCCACTCTCTCTCCATGTGGCACTCAACTTCACCCATCTCAAAACTAAATAGTGATGTCCTTCGAGAAATATTCGCCATGAACACTGACGAGAATTATGGGCGAAATTTTTTTGCCATCTGAGCTACAGCTCGATTGCAAACTCATTCCGTTAATCATCACCCGACGATCATCACAGGCATGCCAGGCGTGGCGCGATATCATTCTCGGATCGCCATCCATATGGGCCAGTTGCATTGATCTCGATGTACTGAATGAGAAAGACGATTGTTGGCGTAATCTCGTACTCCAGCGAACTGGGCAGGCGATGTTATTCGTGACGGGACCTAATTCTTGTGAATCTGAGCCTGAAGCAAGACGCACAAGTGACTGCTGGAAATTCGTGGTCAAATTATTGCAGGAGAATTGGTCGCGGATACGGGTGCTCAATATAGCAATGTCCTTTTTTCGGCCGCACAATTCACCAGTTCTCGAAGTGATTAGCCGCCCTGCAAAGAACCTTATGGTGTTTCAAGTGCAAGAAGATCTACTAAGACATCCATTGGCTTTATGCGATTTTCCTCCGACACTCCAATTATTTTCTGGCGATGCACCATCTCTGAAATGTCTTTCACTAGGAACTTTTTATGATCCAATCAACTCTCAAGCAACTCCTGTAGTGTTTGGAAATTTGCAAAACCTAAAGCTTCGCCTAGGAGACCTCGACGCTTTTCAGTTTCTGGAAGCATGCCATCGAATGCCGTTTCTCGAGGAAATGGACATTCATATACACAGGCTGGCAATTAGTCACGCAAATCTCCCTCGACCGTCGATGACAAAATTGGCGATGGTCTCGGTTAACTGTCCTAGTCCGAACGTATACGCATTCATAGACTGCATCTTGCCTGTAACGGGGTCAAGTGTAACTTGACCCACGATTTCTACTATCGTACTGAACAGCTCGCTGATCATCGGGGGTTGACTGGCTTGCAGTGTATAATTGAACGCTATGGCAAATATTTTTCCAGTAACCACGAGAAGGGCACTGTAGACTTTACCCTGACCTTGGACACCATGTCCTGCGTATTCTTCTGCAGTGATGACCTCCTTTCAATACACCTGGATTATACACATATTCATCGATCAATCCAAGCTATTACGCAGCTGATCAACACCATCTCAGCCGTAAAACTCTTTGGTGCCGCCAACAGATTTAGTTTTCAGCTGATTCCTGAATTTATTCACAGACTATCCCCCGAAAATCTTCTCGAATTCCTTAAATCTATGGCTTGGATCACCAACCTTGTTTTACATCTTTCCAGCCTCAGTTTGATTCGAGAATTATCCGGGAATAACATTCTTTTTCCCTCTCTCAAGACTTTAACTTTTTTTACCAAAGGCCATGTCGAGGACTTCCGAACGGACTTACGAGCGGATGTTATCCCTTTTCTTCATCAGCAGAGCACAAACACACCGCTGGAAGTACTTGATCTCAGTAGAAATATGTGGAAGCATGGCGAATTGCGCTTGTTAGACGCAATTGCTGGACTCAATATCATTTGGATGGAGAACGGTGAAATGCACGAGTACACATGTGGAAGTAGAAGTGGAGAAGGGTGGGATTTACTGAACATAGATGCAGTTGCCACCTCGCCGAGCGACTTGGATGCCGCACTCGCAGCTTGGTAGGGTGGAAGTGGGTGCAAGTCAATGTCGGCCAGCGGTACATATTCTGCATCATCTGTTTTTCCCTGCTCCAAATTCATTCATATGAATCGATAGAAGAGATTTGGAAAATATTCAATTATCCCTGAATTTATGACGCGTTGCTTAGTGCTTTCCCCCAGAAAAAGCGGAAAATGGCTGAAAAGTAAACGTCGCGAACAAGTTGAGTTGCGTGATAGCGCCCGGGAAACTCCGAATCATATACCAAGCTCCGAAAAACCCCGACGCAATAACGGCCTCGGTGCGACGAGTCATCCACATACTTACCACCATGTCCATGCATCCTCACTGGTCTCTGGCACCGCGCAGTGTGCTCTGTAACGCTCAGAACGACTCGCCCGGACATAAATACAAACGCCGTGCTGTCGCTGAGCTATTCAGAGCTCAGGCCCCAGGTTTCCATCATGATCATCTGCGTCATCACTGCCTGCACAGCTGCCCCAATGACATCTGGCGTATCTTCACGGTGCTAAGCAAGGCACAGCGGGGTACTTCCTGCAGAAGAAGTTGTTAGAATGGTATGAATGCTCTGCATTGTCTGCATAGAATGAACTGCGCCCACCAAAATCTGATATTTCTACCCCGTCGGTCAAGACCTGCATCGTTCTTGTATGCTTATCACCCGTTTCTGGATATGCTCTTCTGCTCAGTGATTACCGGCTCTATCTTACATCGTTCTGGAACTCTGGCAGGCTGCAATTCATCTTGGTTGGTGGAGCTATGACATCCTTCCTCAGCGAGGGTCTCCGGGAGTCAGCTGATTTAGCTGTCGCTCGTGGTCTCGCTCTATCAGGAAAATGACCGAAACTTATGGCTGGTAAAACGGCGGCCGGGGGCCTGCCATTTTCACGCATGGGCTTCGCTAAATAATGTATCGGCATGCTCTGTTGTCCACGCAAGTATCGTCTACCAGATTTTCTGCATCGGGTTCAAGCATATTGGACGACTTTACTTGTCGACTCTCACTAGAACTAATCTGAGCTGTTTTGTGTCAGATTTGGCCCGAATCCTCTACCTCAAATCTTCACAGGAGGTATGTTTTACTGAAACAAGGATACATTAATCACGTATGCGTGTATGCTCACATTCTTGTGCAGTTGTCTCTGCGACTACATATACGAGCTTCAGCTCGGCGAGGGATTTCAACAAATATATTTCGATAACAGATGCAGAAGTACTTGAATTTTTTTGTATTTCAAAATTGAGTGTGCTAGCTCACCCAGAGTCATTATCAGGATGATTGAAAGAAACAAATGCAATAGAAAGAATGAAACCAGGCCAATTTCTAGCTACGCGGCGCGCATGTCTAGAGGTCATCATCGAAGTCTCCAGAATCGAAGTCGTCGTCGAAGGCCTCCGCGTCGAGGTCGAAGTCGGCGTCTTCATCTCCGTGTTCAATTTCGTTGTCTGCGGCTTCGGCCTCCCCATTCGCATAGTCGACCTCTTCGTCTGTGTCCTCGGCCTGCCCATCCGCGGTTGCAAACACGAATTCATCGTTAATTTGTGCGACGTCCGACGTGTCGACTGCTAAGTCGTGCTCAGCGCCGGCGCTCACGTCCTCCACTTCGGCGAGTTCACTTTCTCCTGCAAACATATCCTCGTCGGCGGCTTGGACATCGAACTTGACTTCCTGTTCGAGTTCGGGAACAGCGAATTTTCCGAAATCGAAGCTCGTAGAGTCCTGGGCTGCTATTTCTTCCGGGCAGGAACAGTGACGACGCCTGCATTTGCAAGGACGGCAGCGGCGGCGTTTGCAGGGACACCTCCTGCAACGGGGGCATTTTCTGCAGCGGGGGCATTTTCTGCAGCGCGGGCATTTCCTGCATCGGGGACACTTTCGGCAACGAGGACATTTCCTGCATCTGGGACACTTCCTGCATCGAGGGCACTTCCTGCAACGAGGACATCTCCTGCAGCGGGGGCATCTGCGGCAGCGCGGGCACCGTCTGCAACGAGGGCATCGTCTGCATCGCGGGCACCTCCTGCATCGCGGGCACCGTCTGCAACGGGGGCATCGCCTGCATGGTGGGCATCTACGGCAGGGGGGGCATCTACGGCACGGAGGGCATCTACAGGGAGGGCATGGCCACCGAGGGCATGGACATGGGCGCGGGCATGGCCAACGGGGGCACGGGCAAGGGCGTGGGCATGGCCAACGTGGGCACGGGCATGGACGCGGGCATGGCCAACGGGGGCATGGGCAAGGACGACACGGCCAAGGGCGGCATGGGCACGGGCAGCGGCGGGGGCATGGGCAGCGGCACGGGCAGCCACAGCGGCCGCGCCACATGCCAACGGCAGGCACGGTGTCTTGTTCGTTTGCATCTGCGTATGCAGGCACGGAGTCCTCTATATCGGTCGTAGCAACAGGCGCTATTTCGGACCAGTCCGTGTCTGAGTCGTGAGCGGTGTCGACCTCCGAGAAAACGACGTTCGCCTCGGTGCTGGGCGTTGCGAACTCCGTGTTCGACGCGGCGACGGAGAGCTCGTCGAGGATGTCGTATATCTCGAGAGCTGCATTGGCCGGTGCTGCGGATATGGCGACCAAGCTGGACGCTAAAAGCAGGAGGGCAGATAATTTGCCCTTCATGGTGAAGAGCATGGTGGATTCACTGCGTTCGCTTTCCGGACGCGAGAAGTGTCCGAGTACGAATACTGACCGATTTGCTTTGTCGCGACCTCCCTATATATGCTTGGGATTGACGCGTAAATAATTCTTGAATAATAATCAAATCAAGCAAGACTTCGAAGAGTAGTGTTCGTATGATTCAGAAGGCTTGCTGAAAGTCAAAATATGATGATCAATAATTTACCCATGAAAACCCCTATCCACTGCCAGTGCAACGCATTTGATACAGACATAGATAAGGCGCTGGAAGCTGAGCCATTCGTAATCTACTCAAGATTTCTGATCACCAGATATCGCAAAAGTCAAACTTAACTTAGTGGGCGAAATCCCCTCGTACACTGCACACACAAATTCCAAAAAGCTGTTTCATGAACATCTCACAACTTGAATTTTCCATGAGTTCGTAAATAAAGGAAAACGCAGCAACGCAACATGCTCCCCGGATAGATTATACAAAAATCATGTACAATGCGAACTGCCTGAATGCATATTCTCAAAAATGCTACATCTTGCTCGATGCAATAAAATTATCTGCGCTGCGCCCAGACCATCGTGTGAGGATACAAGGTGAATCCACATTCCAGTGCGCCATCGCGCACCATTCAAATTGCTCTATACGTAAATCTCTGAGTGGTCAAACGGTTGGACTAGCTAGTATGGCTCGTTCTATGTTGTTTTATGGATACAAGTGGAGATACATCGCTGCGGCAGAACATTAGACTTACTTGCGGACTGATGTTGGCTACATTCTCGATCTCACCCCCCCAAACTTCTTTGCGTTCCATTTGTTTTAGGCCAACGCAATGATGAGGGCGTAAGAGATTTGGAAGAGATTGTACAGAGCGCGTTCAAAGCGTATAACAAGACTGTTCGATGCAAGTTCGATGCTTCGGAATTGGAAAACTGAAAAGAAAGCAGTGGTTATACAACATCGATGTCTTCAAGGAGACAAGCTTAGCATTGAAATCCAAAAGATTGAAAGTAGTCTTTCTATTTTCTTTACAAATTCAAGAGGTCCGGCTTTAATATTTCCCGATAGCCGGAAGTCCCGGTGTCCAGCGACTCGAACGAATTCACACAGTCGAACCTTGGTCGAACCTGCAATTTTCTCTTTACATCAATGCCTCCTGACCCAGAACCCCAAACTTTACCCAATTTTAAGCTACATCCTCCTATTCTCTGGGAAATATTCTCCATCAATGCACCTTGGGAAAGAAGTATGATGTACACCGTTGAATTTCATCCACTGACTATTGCTCGTCGAACATCGCAAGTCTGTCGAGTATGGCGTCAGGTTCTGCTGGAATCACCATCGCTTTGGGGAAGGTGCTTCGACCTCGACATGTTCACTGCTATGGTGGACGATCGATGGCGGGATCTCGTGTTGCAGCGGTCGGGACAATCGCCTCTTGCCGTCGTGATGCATAGGAAGAATGTACATCCCGGGGACCACCTGATGGAATACTTCGTCAAACTTCTGAATGACCACTGGACACGGATAGGTAAAGTGGACTTGAATCTATGGTACAGTGACAAACGGATGTTGGAGACGTTCGCGCGTCCCGCAGCAAGCCTGATGTATTTTTCCGTGACGATGTTCACCCCCCCTCATGACCTTATTTTTCCCAAAAATTGTCAACTATTCGCGAAGAATGCACCATCTCTCATCCATCTTTCTCTGCCATCACAGCAGTTTCAGTTCCAATCAAGTCTGCGGCAATCTCTGATATTTAGCAGCGCACGCCACTTGGAAATGTCCCAAGGTCAGGCGCTGAGTGGCATCGATTTACTCGCCGCTTTGCAAGGAATGCCTCTCCTTGAGGTCCTCGAGATGGATATAACGCGATCGGGAGTAGACAACCCAGTCTCAAACCAAGACTTGAGAATATCCATGCCTAGATGATGCGAACTGTACCTCACATATAGTCTCCTCCGCATCCATCGCCCATCTCCTCAAATGACTAGAGACTATGCTCAGCGTGCCATGAAAAGATTTCTTGGTGGCTCCGCCGCAAATTACAGGGAAGCTGAACTCATAATGCGGGACGACGAATTTATTTCTGCCTTCGATCGACGCCTCTTCCGCCTGTTCTTAAATGGCCACCTTCTTGAGTATAGTGGCACTACATTCCGTGGATTGGTTGATGCCATGACCGCCTTCAAATGTATACACACCGTCAGCCAATTGAAGCTTGACTTGTTCCCGGGCCGCCGTGCGGAACCGCTTTTCGAATGCTTCCATCAGTCACGACGCTTATCGCAACTCCTAAATCTGTGCGCATTCTAGTGGAAATTCCGCCTCTTAATATCTTGTTTCCATCCTTAACCACCCTCGCAGTGCAAAGTGTATACGCAGGCGCTGGTCCAAAAGACATTCTCGAACAAATCAAACCCTTTCTAGAGCACCGCCATAATATGATGGTCCCAGTCAGCACTCTTGACCTTACCAATTGTTCATTTCCTGGTGATTACCGTGCTTTGGACAAGCTGGACGGGCTGAAGGTTGTGTGGAATAATCTACTAAGAGGCGCAGAGACGACGGCAGCAGAATGTATATGTGGAAGCGGTAATGTAGAAAAACTCTTGGTAAACCTCACCAACAATTATGACGTCGTATCTAGCGATATTTAATGACGTCTGTTATATACTTTACTTCAAAATGGTTATAAATGTGGATCTGGCCCAGCTTACATCTACATACCCTGTACCAATATATGTACTGATATACGTACACGGGCGCCTCATATGAGTGCAGTATTTTTAATCATACCCAAGAAGCTAATTGAGAGGTTGAAAGTTATCCACAGTTTCGTGTTCACTCTGAGTGAATTTACTTCATTGCGACTTTCCTTTGCCGGTTTACCCTATGAGAAAGTGTTGGTAAATTAAGCGCCATGCTCAAGGCTTACAGACATGATGTATGATAACCGGCCACTCTGACATGCCGGTTACCACGAAGTAGAAGACAGGCCTGGGACATGTTTGAGCACTGCAGTCGTTGCGTTTTTCCTTCCTACTTCCACGACTCTCATATACTGCCACGTAGTACGATACGGACATCGGCAACCGAATAAGGAAATCTACTTGCCAAAATGCCATTCCGAGAGAGCTGGTATTCGCCTTATCCCACCATAAACAGAGGATCCGACGCCTCAAAAAAAGATTTGGATAATCTTGACAAGGACATAAAATATCTCGAGGAAATCGTATGTCTACAAGTATTTGATAGTACGGGCTTACACTGAGTACTAACCTGGCCTGAAGTATGAGAGCTTAAAGAAACAGAGAGCTCGAGCGCGAGATTTAAAAACGAGTCCTCCGACTGGAGAGACTCAGAACAAAACATATTCTGATTACCTAGATATTGTTCATAATCACCGTCGTGCCGAAAAGGAGGTGCGTTTTTCAGGGTTTCTGTTGTTATGGGCTTCGGAATGCTTAAACGAAAAAGCTCCACGAACTGCGAGAGGAGCGATTGAAGCTTGTTGTTCTTGCTGACTTGGCATATCAGCCGGACAAAAGGGGAATCGCATTTCCCCACTCTAGCGTCGATAACAAGGCAAAGGTACGTTGTATGCCACGGAAAGAACGTCGTCACGGGGCATGATATTTTTTCAGGAGCTACTTCAGAGACAAAAAGACCGTCTACTAGCAGTCTCCACCGTAGCTTTCTTTGGCAGCGGTAAGTGTTCTTTTGTAATTTCTATTCATACTTCTTTGGTTTATTTTCTTTCCTTGAACAGGGATAACATTCTCAAGCATCATGTCTGGAACCAGGGGATCTATCGGTCTTATGAGCTACTCATGGGCTGCATTCAGCATTTCCTTCACAATCTGCGTGTATTCCCAATGGATCAACCCAGTCTTCCCAGCGTACACTATTGTAGCCTATCCTGGCCGTCGCAACCTCAAAAACAATGCAATATTCGCAGCTGCCTGTGCTTCGTTTGCTGGAGTCATCTTAATGGGTTTATCAGTTGCGATTATCAACATAAAACGAGAAGGAGACCCGGTCGTGGTTGACACGAGGATCAATCCCTCTTGGGCAGGAATCCTCTCTCTCGCCCCATATATCATCGGTTTCACCCATGGTTCATTAAGCATACTCTTCCATGCTATCAGGACAGAAAAACAAGCCAGAGCGCGACGAAGTTTAAATTCTGGATTCGATCGTTTGCACTTAGAGGAGGAGGAAATTTAGGAATGCAGGGACATATCGGTTCAAGATTCAGATCTCAGATTGGATACAGTATATACCACAAAATAATTTATTCGTGTCAAAATCATGGATTGAAACAGCAAACTTCTGAGCAAGAGGCGCTCGAGCAGGTTAAGGGGAAAACGGCGGCCCGGAGTCGTCCTCGAAATGGTTCAAATTTTCTTGATCACTGCTGAAGCTGAAGCTCGGGTACTCAGTACTTAGTGAGCACTCGAGCAAATTTCATAACGTGGAGATAAGATCACAACTTTCTCTGCATCTTACAGTTCCCATGTCGGTCATATACTCACCAATACTGTATTAGCTTGTAAGTGTTCGAACCAAGTTCGAACCAATAACCACTTTAACGCCACTTGCAAGCGTGGTCAAAGCGAAGAAACAATTTCAAACAATGTCCGTGAATTATATTAGGAGATGCACAAAAATTACTATCATAGAGTGAGTGCATTGCGAAACGGGTTCCCAGAGCACCTATTTTGAAGTAAAGCCACCGACACTGGCATGCCTCAAGCTCCCGCCACAGCGGCGTAAGCGGCAGATGCCTGCTGAGTCGTAGTGGATGCCATGCTGGCCTGGCTGTGCTCGGAGCTCGAGGTCGAGATGCTGCTGGCTTGGCTGGTTGTCCTGCTGATGGAGCCCGCACCGGCGCTGTAGAGTCCGCCGCCATTGCTGAACTGTATCGCTGCGCCGTTAGCAGCAGAACTGTGATGATATCCGCCGGCGCTGTAAGCACCTCCTCCACCAGCACCGTAAGCAATGCCTCCGGCGGCGCCGAAGCCATATAGACCAGCCGCCGCACCGATGTGGAGGAACTCGGACTCAGTCGCGGAGGGGCTAGCCACGGCGTATCCGACGGCGTCCTGGACGGTGTGCGACATCTGCGTGGAGATGTACTTCATGGCGGAGGCGGTCACCGCGACGATGGCGCTCTCCATTGCAATGGTGAGCATCTTGTGCATCTCCATCGTGACGTGCTCGACGGTGCTCTCCGCGATGCGCGTCATCGTCTGCTGGACAA